>CAJPEX010000346.1:0-116487 GCA_905338405.1 Notodromas monacha
TGCTGGTATGCATCCCCTGGGGACAAAAACAGTAGATCAGAGTGATATTTTCGCAATTTTCTTCTGACCCGAGGGGAGCCCCTTTCACAACGTAGAATATTTCTACGCTGGAGCCCTTTTTTTCAAAGTAAATTATGTGACATGCTTTGTTAGGCGCCGTCACATATTTATTGTATCGCCAATAAATATATTTTTGGGGGATTCAAAAAATGTCTGCATTCCGTAAGTAAGTCTCATTTCTTGAAATGCGTGCACGCGTGTTTTTGTCAATTCTTCCTGGGCTTCGCTTCAATATACGCATGAAATTCATCCAGTCCCCCGTACTAATTTATTTTCTTGAACGTTTGTAAAGCCCTTCCCGCAAAATTTGTCGTTTTGATGAATATTTTTTCGGGAATTCAGAAAAGGAACATTCAGAAAAATAGCTTTCATTTCTTGAAATAATGTACTGTACTGTATTTACACATTTGTTTTTGGGAATTTTGTTTAGGCAGTCTGTCTTTATCTTGAAATCAATCTAATTTCCCCGTAATTTTTTTTCTTGAATTTGATGCGGAATCCCTGTGAAGTTCATGCAGAGACCTCAGGGCTTGTCTATCTTCATGAATATTTTTTTTGGATCCAGAAAAAATGACATTACGACATTAGCCTTCATTTCTTGAAATATCTATGCATTTTTTTCAATACTTCGTAGACCATACGTTTTCATTTTGAAATACTGTAATGTAATTTCTCCGTGATGAATAAATAATTGTAACAATAATACACCTTAATTGTAATTGTATCCGTAAGTTTTTTCTTTTCTTTCTTGGACATCTGCGGAGCCCCTGTGAAGTTTCTGAGGAGCCCTCGTGGGATTTACGGAGCTAAGGATCGGAATATCCGTCGTAAATCACGAAAGATACTCAACTCCAGCTCATGAAGCTGGAATATTGAAGATAAAATAATAGTATGGTCTGTGAGTTTAATTGACTGTGCTGTAGATAAATTAGATAATTATAGATCGGATAAATTTTTTTTCTTCATTTTAATGAGAGAAAAAAAATACCTCGAATAATTCAACCATCGTTTCTGTGTAAGGTGGTCTTGTACGCATGCAAATGCCGTCATCGTTTCTGAATTTTTTTAATCAAATGACAGGAAATTCGGGTGACTGTGCGAACTCTCCATATTTGCACTTTAAGCATGTATGCTAAAGGCGAGGCCTTGATAGCTGACAACGATTGGCAAATATCCTTCAAGTGACTCGATGTAGTCGATGATTTCAATGAGTTTTTGTGACAAGAACTTCCTAGGAGCGACCAAGATTGGTTAGATTTGTCCTTTTAAAAAAAAGTATAGAAGATGATGCCGATTAGGATTTTTATAATCCGAAAATATTTGGGTGACAATATCATGAAGTCGCATCAAGCAATAATTTATTGGCAGCGGAAACTTTCCGGACTTTTTTCAGAGGTGTTCTTGCTGAAAGCGACGCATTGATAGTTCGAAAGAATTGATTGTCAAAATTATTCGAGTTGGTCGTGTGATTTATGAACGAATTCGTTCACCGAAAATCAAAATCTGACTTATTTATATCTGACTTATTTATTTTGCGCGCAGAAAAGTTTTAGTATTGTCAACTGGACCGTTAATTCGTTGTTGACTGGTTTTCAAAGCGAATAGAAAACCGCGAACTATCCCTGATGTTCTGAGGGTTTTCCGCTTATTAAACTGAAGAAGAATCTTTAATGGACAACAGCTCAAATTATTGAGTTTCAAAAATGAATTATGCATAATTTTTCTCGATTTAGTTTACATTCAAAAAGTTGCATCTAAGCTTATTACAGTACTTGCATATAAATGTGCCAAGTTTTCGAATCGAATCAACCCTCTCGTGTTGATGATTCTTCACTTTATTGTCACTTTAAGAATTTGATCCTGAAAAGGAAGCAATTGAAACTGTGCCTATTATCTACTCAATTGGTTGCAGAAATACAGTATACCGTAATATTTCACCGAGGCGAAAATCAAGCTAAAACGTCGCTTTACGTGCAAAAATATATTCCGAAAATGTTGAATTCTACGAAGAGTATAATATCCAAGGAAAATGGCAGAGCTGTTTATCGCATCCCACAAGCATGTCAATTAGGGAAGAAGTTCCGAGTCAGTCGTCTATTTTTCTGATGCAATCAGAAAAGAAAATTCACAAATAGTCGAGGAAATGGAAGGCGAAGGTGGAAAAATTTAGCAGGAACAAGTGAAACCGGATGCTCTGGGGGAGTTGCGAAATTTTGCAGTCATTTGTTATGACGCTCGTTGCTTTCGATCCCTTTCG
Source organism: Notodromas monacha (assembly GCA_905338405.1). Taxonomy (NCBI): domain Eukaryota; kingdom Metazoa; phylum Arthropoda; class Ostracoda; order Podocopida; family Cyprididae; genus Notodromas; species Notodromas monacha. Next base: position 2,318 of record CAJPEX010000346.1, read on the forward strand.
CTGTTCGTATGGGGGTGTTGGAATTTTTTGCGCTCGGGGGAAAAAATCCACATTGTTTGAAAAGTTTCAATTCTTCAATAAAACAACAGAAATGCGCATCGAAATCGGTGACTTGCTCTTTTATAATTTTTCGCGAAGTCCGATAAAAGTATCCATTTTTTCCCCGAAATGTAATGTCAACTCAAGTTTTTAGTCGAATACAGAAAGAGGCGTAGAAATGCTTTTGGGCTCACCGAAGAAATCAAGAAGGAAATGTTACATGTACACATTGCAGGGCAGTTTTTTGTGGCGATGGAGAAATGGGGGAAAATTTCCACATGGAAATAAGTTCGTTGGGCAGCCTAGGATTCTGCCAATAGTTTTGCCTTATTTAATTATAATTTTATTCTTAATTTCGGCCTATGCTTCCTTTCGTGGGATTTTCTTCGGTGGATTAAATGGAATTAATTCGCGGAATAATGTACAGTATAATATTGGTTCAAAATTAACTCAAGAGAATACGAGAGTCGAGACTGCATCGGAATACTTCGAGAGAATATACAGTACTTGCATATTTACCCGAATACCCGAATGCTTAAAAAATTGATTCCCTGTTTTGAGATTTATTTGGCAGGTGTTTTAGCTCCATCAAATATTGTAAATTGTTGAAAAAAAATTTGTAGTGGCGATTTCCAGGTCTGGCTGGCATATTACCTTCGCAAAATTTGATTCTAATGACGCTGATTGCGAAAGTAGCAGTAAAAGTTTGAGTCTTTAATTCAACTCAAGTCATTGCTTTGCAATTTTTCGGGGGTTTTTTTTTTGGTGCTTGAATAATTTTGTTTCATGGGTCCCCGGATGAACAGAATTTAATTTTTTGCGCGCTTTATATTTCATTCAAAATTTATATTGATTTATTGTCAAATGTGCTTGTTTATTTCGAAGTGTTTACTTATTTATTTTTCGATATTACAGACATGGCGAGGTCGATGGTGGCCATGTTCGTGCTGGCGTTTGCATTCATCTTCGTCGCCTTCTGGACCGGCGTGTGCGGGTGCTGGCGTCGCTCTCCTGCAAACATCCTCTCCACTGGCGTCCTCATGATTTTGGCGTGTACGTGTCGCCACTTTGTTCTCTCGTATTATTCCTGCCTCGCTGTCTTTTTTTTTCTTTTTTTTTATCTTTCGATTTCTTTATTTTGCAATACTAATATTTTTTTGTCTTTCTTCTCTTTCTCACGTCGCTCAAGTGGCGTAGTAAATGAGCGGTTGTCGTGTGTGTGTGTGTATTTGTGTGTTGACGACTGACTGTGACGCAATTCTGAGAAGGGATTGTTTTTTTTTTTTTTTTTCTGTTGGCTTTCGAAGCTGTTCATGTTAGATCCTGCTTGGCTTGTTGGGGTGTTCTCTTTGAAGTTTAATTTCTCTTTTGAGTTGGCGTTTTATTATTATTTTTCTCTGGAGGAATGATCGCTGTTTTGTGAAACATGTTTTTGGAAGCAGCCACTTTTTTAATCATAAATTAACCTTAGTTTTTTTTTAACTCGAGAAAGAGAGAGTTAATCTGTGAACGTTTGATATATCTTGAATTTAGTGAAATATCACAGCGTAGATAAATAAGTATTTGGTGAATATTTGTTCAGAAAACTCAAAATCTGTTCTTTTTTAAGTTTTTTTTAATGATTGGTTTCTTTTTGGATGATTGGAGTTCATTGTGAACCATTATGTTATCTTGTGGCAATTCTTTTTTAAATCGTAAATTCACCTTAATTTGATGACTCGGGAGGAAATTCCGCTTTAAACGTTTAGCGTGTGTTGAATTTAGTGGAATAACGTAGATGGAGAAGAATGATTCGGTGTATATTTGTTCAGAAAACGATAATTATGAAAAAAGTGATATTTTATGCAATTTTTTTCGAGGTATGAATATTCGCCCATACTTGAATTACTCTTCCTTAACGGCTGCAACAAGAATAACCTAATTTAAACTCACGCCGAACTTGACTGAATAAATGTCGAAGCTTATGTCTGTTTATATCCTAGTTGAAATATCACGTGAGGAGAACGTCCAAGTTTTTACGTAAGGTATTCTTCGAAGTTTGACCGAAACTGAATGACATTTTTACTTTGGATCCGGGTTTAAAAAATTGCGCTCGAAAACAAAAGCGCAGCAGTGTGTGTTAGCTTGTGTACTTTTTCTAGAAATTAATCTTTGAATTGTCTTGTAAGATTTTTATTGGAAGAAGTTTAAGTGATCATTAGACGTATATTTTCGGCTTGTGAAGTACAGCAAGTTGTAAGACTCAATTTTTATGGATTAATCAACTCTGTTACGGGCTTGTTTATTGCGAGGTTTTCATTTATCACTTTTCATCCATTACTTTTTTCGCAAGTTTGTTGTCGAGTGGTTTCTTGAATGCGTTTATTCATTTATTTATTTGTTTGTTCGTCCTTCTCAGGTTTGTTCACCGCCGGGTCGTACCCTGAAACCGTGCCTTAGCTCATAATGCTTTGTGTCTTCGAGTTGGTCGTAGGCAAGGTTCGGCCTACCGGCCTACACTCAACCGCCCTAAGTAAGGTTTGTGGAAGCAAAGGCTTCAAAAGAACGGCTGCGAAAAGAATTTAGCGGAAATGCGTTGCCTTCGTATATAGCGAAATACTTTCGCCTCCCACATGAACGAAAATTTTTGCTTTCTTTCAAATATTTTATTCATATATTTTTTTTTTTTTGAACAGATGCTTCGTCAGTTTTAGTCCGTTCTTGATTATTAGCATTAGAGGAAACGTAAATCTGGACTTCGGAGTTTTGAAACTGAATGGTCAAGGTTTTTTGTTGCCTTTTGTTTAATTTGAACGCGTAAAAAGTCTCTTTCAATTATTTTATTCGGCTTCTATTTGGTCTGAATCATAACAGTGTTTTTTAATGCCTGTGTAGCTGGGCTATTTTCCGTCAGATTGTGTTTCAAGTAATTGTAGAAAGCCTCGTCGTGTGTTGCAATCAGAAAAGTTGTTTTGGATCAGTTCAGATGAAGTATGAAATAAATTGTTTTATTTTGTGCGTTTGTAAAAAAACAGTACGATATTCAAAAATATTTTTTGCCTGTTATCCCTCCACAAAATTTAATGATTTTCAAATTAGGTTAAAAAATGATTTTTTCTTTCGGGAGTCGCACAGAGTTTCATAATTTTAACGAGGGAAGTTGAAATTTTAAAAAGCTGTATTTTGTGTCTGCAATTTTCTCTTCGTTTCTCCGTGTTTAGTTTGGTCTTGATTTTCTGAATGTGTGTGACAGATTTAAAACGACGTTAGTTCTTCAGATGACACCTGTTCAACTTGTCAGAAAGGCTGTCAATTTTGTACGATTTTGTACCGAGTGAAGAAGGCAGCAGCATGTATACAATTCGGGTTGGAACAGTTTCTCAAGACTAGCGAGTAATTTTTTGCCAGCGTTCAGTTCTGTCTTCATTTTTTTAAAGATTAATTTTCTTTCTTTCACGTTGCGTGTTTCGGAAAACTTTAGCATTCCAATTGAAAAATTATGAAAAGTTTGCATTGTTTACGGAAAACAGTGAGATTGACTCGAGTTTTTTTTCTTTTTCGTTTCTTACCCTCATCGGGCTTTCAGTACTTGAAGGACAACTCGGACGTGGACTACGACTGGTCGTACTTCTTGGCGTGGGTTGGAGTCGGGTTCTCGTTGATCGCCTCCCTCTTGTTCTTCGGTGCCTCCAGGTGTCTCCAGGATGAACGTGACAGAGAAACGCCCAAGATGCAGTACATCATGCCTGGTTTGTATTCGTCGTTTCATTTCGAGTGACGTGTTTTTTTTTCTGTGTGTCGAATTACTGTAAAATAATTCATGACGAAGTATCGGTCTATTGGAAAAATGCTTCAGTTTATTGCCTTCTTGAAGTGTTAGATTCGAACTTCGTGATTACCGCGTGATGTACGAGGGGGTAGTTCAAAAATTTTGTTTGTCGTGGCTTCGCAGATTTTTGGAGTCCAAAGAGACAGATTTTATTTTGTGTGATCATTTTCTCGTCGTAGTGTCGAATTTTGCATAAAAAGAACGGATTGAGATTTAATTTTTTTAAAGTTCTGTCTTGTTCCTGTATGTAATTTATGTATCCCTGGAAAACTTTAATTTTCATAATTCCAAATCAGTTTCTGAACCATCGACTATTTCAGATACAAATTAAACTGACGAATTCATTTTCAATGAAAAGAGTGTTATACTTTAGGAACTTTTTTTTGTGATTCAGAATTGGAAGGATTATAAATTTAGTTGTATAAATTTATAATTTAGTTTATAAATTTGGTCTGTCGTGGTTTCGTAAATTTTTGAATTCGATGAGGTTTTCTTTGTGAGATCATTTCTTATCTTTGTGTCGAATTTTGCATAAAGAAAGTTGATTTAGAGTTCGAAGTTCCGCCTTGTATGGAAATTACGTTTGCCTTGAGCATTTCAGTTTTTATTATTGCATCGTTTTGAACAAGTTTCTGACCCATTGAGTATTTCAGGCATAAGTTAAAGTGACGGAACAATTTTTCGATAAGAGCGTTTTGATCTTGGGTTTTGTTTTGTTTTGAAGATTCCAAATTGGATCCTAAGGCGCTTTTTAAGTTGCTCGTTTTGGAACTAGTTCGGTTATAAAATTAACTGCTTAAAAAAAATTTCGTTTAATAGTCTTCGAAGACAGTTCAGGGTAAACAATAGCCAGCACTCTAAGATACTTGGAAAATTGTCCGTATAAAAGGAAAGACCTTTATTTCAAGGGGCAGTAGTTGCCAAAGTGTTGAATAATTTATCGTGTAATATACAGTAGTACTGTTCTGTACTGTACGTAAAAATTTATAGGAAAGATGGAACTGACCATTTCAAACATTTTTTGCTTCAGTATGTCCTTGTTGCATTTATATATTTTTATCTGGAAATTTTTGGTTTTCCATTTGCGGGAGTGTTCGATGTGAACCGTTTCCGCCTTTTAAGTTCGAATTTTTTGAAGCACGTCATGTCCACGTCCTGAGCTCATTTTTAGATGCTTTGGTTCGTTCCTGATCAGTGCAAAAGAAAATAATCAGTCGGTCGAGGCCTTCAGAGGATTGCGTTTTTCTCTGCTTTCACCTGGGTGTGATCGACTGACAATTTTTGCGTCATACATTTTAGAATTTGGACCTCGCCGCAAAATTAGAATTTCTGAATGAAGCAATTGAATTGGAGCATGATTTAACTCATGGTTTTTATTTCCGAGTAGTTCAAAAGACTTTGATACTTGAATGAGTAAAGAACGTCATTCAAATGTACTTTGAAAACCTGTCAACTGTCACTCGTGATCGTATGATTTATTGGAATGGCTTCCATGTGATGGTTTTACAGATGGATTATTCTTCAGAAATGAGAAAACAATTTTAACGAGCTGTGGCTGCTCGTATATTCGTATCAACGGAGAAAAATATTTATTGAGATTTTAGTTTGATTTTATGGACTTGCGCAGTACTGCAGTGAATTTATGAAGCTTCGCTGACTCGAACCGTCCGATTTATTTTTAGATGCGAAATAATGTTCTAGAATGTCCGTATTAAAAATTTAAATACTGATCCGAGCATAATGTAGTACAGTACAATATTTGTGAATTTAAATTTTGGATATTGTTAGAATTAATGCTCGAGTGGAGTTTTTGTGTTCCCTTGGCCATTCCCAGGGATTCCCTGAATATTTTCAAAACGGGAGCTTTCATGTTATTAATTCCGAGGTTATTTTATTCGTTTTTTATTTCTTTTGGCAGTAGAATTAATTTCTGCACTCTTCGTCTAAATTTTGATTCTTTAAAGTCTGAAAACGTGAAAGGACTGATAAATTGAGGTTGAAGTACTTCAGACTGTGTTTTTCTGTGATTCCTGTTTTGGGTTCTAAATATCACGAAGACGGAGAAAGTTGTTAGGATAAGTATGCAAACTTATCTTCCGAATCAAAATTTATTGATACCCGTTTCCTAATTAAAAGCAATCGGTCAGAGTTACCTCTCTATTTTAGGACTTTGTGAACAACCTCTTCGGAAGGTTCTTCATTATTCTTGTTTTTCCAATCTATTCAAATCCAAAAATGAAGGTATGAGTTCTGAAGACTTGAAAAAAAAATGCAATTTTCGTGTATGCGAAGTATTTTGCATCTTACGGTTCAGCATTCATGCAAAGCAACGCTTTTTGAGTTTACGAATCCTTTTTGGTAACCTTGAATTCTTTGGCTCTCGTGGCAAATGTTAAAAGTGGAAAGAATTAAACTAGACTTGATCACTTGGGCCATTTGCTGGCATAGTATTCATCAAAATTTAATTTTAGTCGAGAAATAAATGTGTTGAAAGTTGCAGCATTCCCAGGGAACTTTTCATGAAGAAGATATCAAGATATTTCGAATCCGCATAATTCCGTCGCAATGAATCTCGTAATTAAAATTTTTCTTCTTGGTCTCAACAGGTTTTTCATAGGTTCAATTTCGAAAAAAACATCTGTAACAAACTTAATTTTCTGTATAATCTCAGTACAGTAACGAATTTTCATTATTATTTGTGCATATGTCATGGGCAATTTTACTAATTGGCACACAATCGGAAATCCCAACTTGTGCATAATTGAAAAACCTTCAAAAAATATAAATGCTAATATCAGGAAATATGGAGCTCAAATCAAAATTTATTCAGGTTTACTGTACAGTATTTCAGAATTCAGAAATAGATAATATTTTGGAAGGATACTGCTCTATTTTAGGGAATGTGCAAATCTTTATGAATAGAAACTCTCATTACACATGCAATTACAGTTTTTTTTNTTTGCATAAAGAAAGTTGATATAGAGTTCGAAGTTCCGCCTTGTATGGAAATTACGTTTGCCTTGAGCATTTCAGTTTTTATTATTGCATCGTTTTGAACAAGTTTCTGACCCATTGAGTATTTCAGGCATAAGTTAAAGTGACGGAACAATTTTTCGATAAGAGCGTTTTGATCTTGGGTTTTGTTTTGTTTTGAAGATTCCAAATTGGTAGGATTCCGCGAAAAATTCAACGAGCAAAACCTTGATCAAGCCAATATTTTAATTGACGAATTTTTTTTAAAGCAAATTATCAGAAGCTTCTGTCAAGTCCCATTTGTTATCGGTCGTGAGATTCTCACTTGGAAAATTGTCCGTATAAAAGGAAAGACCTTTATTTCAAGGTGCAGTAGTTGCCAAAGTGTTGAATAATTTATCGTGTAATATACAGTAGTACTGTTCTGTACTGTACGTAAAAATTTATAGGAAAGATGGAACTGACCATTTCAAACATTTTTTGTTTCAGTATGTCCTTGTTGAATTTATATATTTTTATCTGGAAATTTTTGGTTTTCCATTTTCGGGAGTGTTCGATGTAAACCGTTTCCGCCTTTTAAATTCGAATTTTTTGAAGCACGTCATGTCCACGTCCTGAGCTCATTTTTAGATGCTTTGGTTCGTTCCTGATCAGTGCAAAAGAAAATAATCAGTCGGTCGAGGCCTTCAGAGGATTGCGTTTTTCTCTGCTTTCACCTGGGTGTGATCGACTGACAATTTTTGCGTCATAAATTTTAGAATTTGGAGCTCGCCGCAAAATTATAATTTCTGAATGAAGCAATTGAATTGGAGCATGATTTAACTCATGGTTTTAATTTCCGAGTGGTTTAAAAGACTCTTAACTTTGATACTTGGATGAGTAAAGAACGTCATTCAAATGTACTTTGAAAACCTGTCAACTGTCACTCGTGATCGTATGATTTATTGGAATGGCTTCCACGTGATGGTTTTACAGATGGCGTATTCTGCAGAAATGAGAAACAACAATTTTAACGAGCTGTGGCTGCTCGTATATTCGTATCAACGGAGAAAAATATTTTTTGAGATTTTAGTTTGATTTTATGGACTTGCGCGGTACTGCACTGAATTTATGAAGCTTCGCTGACTCGAACCGTCCGATTTATTTTTAGATGCGAAATAATGTTCTAGAATGTCCGTATTAAAATTTTAAATACTGATCCGAGCATAATGTAGTTCAATATTTGTGAATTTAAATTTTGGATAGTGTTCGAATTAATGCTCGAGTGGAGTTTTTGTGTTCCCTTGGCCATTCCCAGGGATTCCTTGAATATTTTCAAAACGGGAGCTTTCATGTCATTAATTCCGAGGTTATTTTATTCGTTTTTTATTTCTTTTGGCAGTAGAATTAATTTCTGCACTCTTCGTCTGAATTTTGATTCTTTAAAGTCTGAAAACTTGAAAGGATCGATAAATTGAGGCTGAAGTACTTCAGACTGTGTTTTTCTGTGATTCCTATTTTGGGTTCTAAATATCACGAAGACGGAGAAAGTTGTTAGGCTAAGTATGCAAACTTATCTTCCGAATCAAAATTTATTGATACCCGTTTCCTAATTAAAAGCAATCGGGTCAGAGTTACCTCTCTATTTTAGGACTTTGTGAACAACCTCTTCGGAAGGTTCTTCATTATTCTTGTTTTTCCAATCTATTCAAATCCAAAAATGAAGGTATGAGTTCTGAAGACTTGAAAAAAAAATGCAATTTTCGTGTATGCGAAGTATTTTGCATCTTACGGTTCAGCATTCATGCAAAGCAACGCTTTTTGAGTTTACGAATCCTTTTTGTTAACCTTGAATTCTTTGGCTCTCGTGGCAAATGTTAAAAGTGGGAAGAATTAAACTAGACTTGATCACTTGGGCCATTTGCTGGCATAGTATTCATCAAAATTTAATTTTAGTCGAGAAATAAATGTGTTGAAAGTTGCAGCATTCCCAGGGAACTTTTCATGAAGAAGATATCAAGATATTTCGAATCCGCATAATTCCGTCGCAATGAATCTCGTAATTAAAATTTTTCTTCTTGGTCTCAACAGGTTTTTCATAGGTCAATTTCGAAAAAAACATCTGTAACAAACTTAATTTTCTGTATAATCTCAGTACAGTAACGAATTTTCATTATTATTTGTGCATATGTCATGGGCAATTTTACTAATTGGCACACAATCGGAAATCCCAACTTGTGCATAATTGAAAAACCTTCAAAAAATATAAATGCTAATACCAGGAAATATGGAGCTCAAATCAAAATTTATTCAGGTTTACTGTACAGTATTTCAGAATTCAGAAATAGATAATATTTTGGAAGGATACTGCTCTATTTTAGGGAATGTGCAAATCTTTATGAATAGAAACTCTCATTACACATGCAATTACAGTTTTTTTTTGCTTATACTTCAGGAAAATCAGTATATTTTTAGAAGATGTTAAAAATAAAATGTTTCAAATAAGAGAATTGTATTTCACTTGTTTAAATTTTCTTTATCATTTCATCGAAAAAAGTTGAAAATTTGGTCAATTCCACACATCTGCTGTGGAAGTACAGTACTGTACTTGCATCTGATATCCGTTTCCCACAAAATTTTAGTCCCACATGCCCAAATAACCATGAATTTCCTTATAACATTTTTTTCAGGTCTCTGGGAGTTTTTTGGTACAAATATTTTACTGTACATGAGTTTAAATTGATATAAAGTACAGTCCTAAGATATTTTCTGAATTTTGTCGCTAAAATGGTTTCCCTTTTCCGGTATGTGGAATCTGATGGGTGTTTTTTATTTTTGCAAATTGCAGTTTACCCGCAAAAGCAACCTTACGGATACGGCGTTGGCTACCCTGGACCATATTACCACGGAACCCAATACGGACCATACAACTACTGATGACCAAGGCATATGATACAAACCGGTTCGTCGAACCCGCGCATCGAATCTTCACTCAAGAACATTCTTCCACTCTCTTCTCGACTGTGACTGATGAACAATTGTTTTTTGTTGGAAAAAAAAAGAAAAAAGAAAATTGTGGAACAAGGTTCTGTTTTCGGTATCCAGTGATGGGAATGAAGAAAACGAGAAAAAAAGGGATAGAGAATTTCTAGGATTGCTGAGACCCCGGGAACGGAACTGATTTCCCCGCGATATTTATCTATTATAGCGACAGCTGAGAGGAAGAAGTGAAATATGTGATACGGATCCTTTCGAGCGACGACGACGAAGGCAACTTTTCATCACATTCACCCCCGAGTCTTCCTCTTTGTGTCTCGTGTTTTGTACCAGCCCGGGGTTTTACTTTTGCATGAATTGCGGGTATTAGTAGAGGAGGAATTGGAGGACGAAACGAAGAAGATGAAGAAATTGGAAGAAAACCTTTGGATGCGGTAGGAATATTACTCGAGCGACTGGTTATTTTTTTTCCCCCTTTGTTGTGGTGGCTGAAGTTTTTTTTTTTTTTTTTTTTGCCGTCCTGAGCATGAATTCGTCCTAATGTTCGTAGTGCCAGACTTTGAATTTCCGCCGTCCTTATATTAATCTCGACGAAAAACTCGGAGTGAACCCGACCTTTTTTTGTGTGTGTATTTGGTTGTGTGTTGATCTGCCAAAATGGGAAGCAATGATCACTTTGTGCGAGATGAATGGATGCAGGCGAGGGATCTTAGTATATGTGAGAGGTTGAGAACGATGATTGGAAAAGGAGAAGAAATAAATCATGAAGCCTTTTTGTAGAAGCAGTTGTGTTCATTTCTTGCGTATTTGCATAATTCTGAGCCACGCCCAGATTTTGGGCTGTTACATTGCGGGAACGTTTTTATGGTCCGTGGAGATTCGGATTTCTATTGCGAGAAAAATTGCAGCGTATGAATGAGCGAAAAGCCTGTCAAGTTTTACTTGCGGACATTTTTTGAATCCATGGATAATGTTGGCATTGCATACTCGAATTGAAGTGTCTTTATACTTGAGTAGAATCTAAATATGTGCCCGTAAAAAAGTTCGTCTCGTGCAAATTATAGAATTATTTGCATGTCCATTGAAAATGTCGAAGTCGGGAAAATATGTAAAGCAAATTTAATGTCACTTGAAAAATTGTACCTGATATATGACACTCCCCTGCTTTTTTTTCAGTGCATGGTTTCTTAGAAAAAAGGTGCATGTGTTGTACACTGGTACATGAGTAAATCTGGTAATGCATTATGTGTGATGTGCCAATTTGTCTTTGGATAAGGGGCATCAGATAACAGAAGAGATGGTCCATATGCAATTCTACATAAAATGGTAGGATCTTGTTACAACAAACCCTGTCATAGTACAGTAATTTAATGCTTGCAAAATTTTTTTTCTTGTTCCATGTTCAATAGCCACAATGCCATTACAATATTTAATTTTGTTCTAATATTTTTGTTCATAACAAGGACTTTTTCAGGATCCCAAATGTTCTGTTGTAACTTCATAGTAGCCTGAAAAAGTTGGGGGGGGCAGAACAGAATTGGCTCTTCATAAGATTCCACTTCAATTGTAAGTTTCGGACCCAGTGAGAATGGAGCATGGGAATACAAATGCATCGGATGCAGAAAGCAGCGCATCATTTTGATCCATGAATTGTATGCAAGATTCTAGTTGAAAAATAACGTTCGGACTTTTGGCCTCGCTGGTCACATTTCTCATGGACGTTAATCACATCCCATGCATGACCTGTGCTCTAATACAAAGAGAGAGCGCCATGATGGATTGCCACAAATGGCGATTGCACTGCAGTTAAACTTTTCGGACGTCGTCTCCGGTGTGGCCTTCCCGAATCCCAGCAGTAGGGCTGGATTGTGTGAAGTCTCGAACCAGTGACCTATTGGAAAAGATTGCAGTTTTGTTAATTTTGTCGTGGCAAATTGTGGAACAGTCGATTTCTTTCGATGAGGCGAAACTTAAGGGGGATGAAGGTCTCAAGATTGACAGGTTCGATCTAATCAGCAGTTGTTTATTTCGAATTATTACTTCCACGCCAGTGCGTTATTCCAGGTATGATGTTCGTGCGGCGTTGGCAGATCTCTCCCAAATATTCGCCTTTACCCAAGTACCGGATGACGATGAAGGGACCCAATTGTTGGATACGGAACCTGCGGTCGGCCGCGTGTTGTTGTACTGTTGGCAAGCGCGGCCGAGTGGCTACAATGTCCCCGGGTCAAAATCTGGGCCATTTTGTGCGGTTTGCAGACCGGCAAAATTCGTCTCGGGCCTTCGCGTTGGTATCGGCTATCAAGGCGAGCGCGTTTTTGATTGGGGCAGTTCTACTCCGAAGAGTTTGTCCGATTCGAGGCAGACGGGCTGCTGAAAAAAAACTTCGGTTGGAGCTGCGCCGGTGGCCGAATGGATGGTGTTATTATAAGCCAGGACGGATTTATGGATATACTGGTCCCACCGTTCAATGTCCTGCTGGACGTGCTTGGCCTGAATCTGCCCCAGGGTGCATATGGCGCGCTCGCAGCATCCGTTCCCTTCCGAGTGCGTTGCTTGTGCAACGTGCTGTTGAACGCCGGCGTCGCGCAGAAACCATTTAAATGCGCGTGATTGAAATACGGAATCACAATCGGTATGGATAAATTCAAAGAGACCGAACTGGCGGAAAACTTTGGCGAGAAAAGGGATGACAGTAGTAGCATCTGCGTGAGACACGGGTTTGGCCATCATGTATTAACTATAATGGTCAACGGCAATGATTGCGTAGCGATGTCCCTCGGTGGAAAGAGGTAGGGGACCGTAAAAATCGAGAGTAAGGCGTTCGCGCGCATGAGTTGACACGATAGGTTCCAACTGTGTCCCAATTTTAGTGGTCCGAGCATTATAACGAAAACACGTCAGACTTGTTACCTGGGCAAAGGTCTATAGAACAGAGTAACTGCCGGTCACTATGGCGAAAACGTTCCAGACCATATAAAAGAAGGTTGGCCCCACTGGCTCAAGCCTTACTATTGATAGTTACTAAAATTAACGCTCGGCCTCCTCGGGGACTTCGCGACCCTCGGCGGTGTTCACTGCCACGCGACTAAGCGCATCCGGACCCTTCAAGAATCGACCCGGTTTGTACACCAGTTTTGCCCGAAAAGGAGCAAGTTTCGTTTGCAAATAAATCAGCCGAGTCGTTTTCAGCTCTCCCAATAACGGGAATACCAGTCACTTGTGGCATTTTAGGAAGTCAAGGTTTATCACGAATTTAAAGAAGCAGTGGCGGGTGTGCTACCGCTCATTAAGAGCAAGTCTTAAACTTATAGCGCAAAGCCATAGTAAATTCGTACGGCTAGCATATTCTATGACTCGTGGGGTGCCTTCCTCGTCAATTTGCACCAGAATAGCCCCGAGCGACGTGGCCGAGGCGTCGCAATGCACCTTGGTAGGGCGTAGTGGGTCCATGCGCTCGAGTCTCGCGGATTCCGCCAAGATGTTCTTAAGATGCTCGAACGCGATATGGGCGTCTTCCAACCAGACGAGTTTGGTAAGGGGTTTAGCAGGTATAGTTTGCCGGAGAATTTTTTCGGCTGTCGCGAAATTCGTAGGCAAATGCGTGCGCAAGTACGTTGCCATCCCGAGAAAACGTTGCATCTGCCGCGTGGTAACAGGTTTTGGAAAACGGCGCACGGCGTCGAGATCTTTCTCTAAAGGGCGGGTTCCGCTTTGGTCAATTTCGTGACCCAAGAACACGGAGTTGCCATCCCGAGAAAACGTTGCATCTGCCGCGTGGTAACAGGTTTTGGAAAACGGCGCACGGCGTCGAGATCTTTCTCTAAAGGGCGGGTTCCGGTTTGGTCAATTTCGTGACCCAAGAACACGGTCTTTTTAGCAAGGAATGTAGACTTCGCGATGTCGACCGCTGCTCCGGCATTTTGGAGGGCCGTGAGAATGAGAGCCAGATTTTCGCGGACCCGTTCGAAAGATTCGCCGAATATAATGATGTCGTCCATGTAGACGAGACAGCGCTCGAATAAAAAATTTTGCAGGATATGGTTGACTGCGCGTTGAAAGGCTGCGGGACCGTTTTTCAGGCCAAATGGCATAACCCGATATTGCATTTGACCGCGCGGGGTCCAAAAGGCGGTTTTTGGCGACAGAAGCTTGCGCTAACCTTCTACTACCTTGCGCCTTACATTTAGATCCGACGTTTTTATGCGCAATAAAGCTGGGTTTCGTCGCTCTTCCAGGACTTATTGGCCGTAGCCTATGGCCAGCAGCCCGAGGATGTCGTTGATCCCTTGATAATTTTCCACTAACCGCCATCGCCGATGAGGAGGGGCATTCGGATCGGGATTCTTTTTTCCGGTCAAGAAGGCAGGAGAGTTGTAAGGCGAAGACGCGGGTTCTATTATCCCGGCTTCGATATATTCATCGACAAGTGCGGCAAAGAGCGAATTCATCTCTGTAGATTGCCGGAACGAGCGAGTGTTAGGGATTTTATCGCTGGTTGCCTTAAGGGTGACCGTATGTTCTGGGAAAAAGCCGCGCCTGCCTGACCACTGATGGATCAGGTCGGCGTGGCTGACCAGGAGTTCGGCAATCTGGGCGCGTTCGGTGGAGCTACCGTCAACGAAAGAAATACCTTCGCCGATGGCCATGGTGGGTGTCGCGCGGTTCTGAATGCTACGCTGGAAGCCGACAATTGCACGGTCGCCATCAATCGTCAGGGCAAGGGGAAAATGCTGCAGAGCGGTACGGCCCAAGAGAATTGGGGGGTCCGATAAGTGAGGAAGGATTAAAAAGGGGATAGAGTATTGCAGTCCGCGGAAAAAAAATTCGAGTACTACCTGCTGGGCTACTTTAGCGGAATCGGATGTTAGGGCTGTCAAAACGTGAACCGAGCAAGGTTGAGGAGAGAGTTTGAGAGAATCCACGAGCCGCTGGGCTATAAAGGCGTGGGAAGCGCCGGTATCTACTAGGGCAGGGATAACAAGGTCTCTAACCTGCAATGGTAAAATGATCGGCGGAGGTGCGGCGAGGTCCGTATCCACACAGTGCGCCGCGTTCACTGTGGCGGTCGTCCGTTTCCCTGAAACGTGGTGGGGCAATACTTCGCGATGTGGCCTGGAGCGTGGCAATGGAAGCAGAGTCCTTCCCTGGTAGATGCGGGTTGATTCGTACCGCTCTGATTGGGCCGCTGCGGCGGTACTGTAGTAGCTGCGTCGGAGGTCTGCGACTGACTGCGGGCCTGCTGACGTAGTAGGATCCTGCATTCCTGAGGGGAGTGCCGCACGTGAGCCTGATGTGCTTTGCACCATTGTCTCTGCGGGCGTGCGGTGCCGGTTGACTGCTTTGGAGCTGATCGAGAACTGGTCCCGCTGCGTGACGTTGCGTGGTGATGTAGCCTGTACTTCTCGGCCTCCGCGACGGCCTCGGACCACGTCCAGTCCCGGTTGTCGATCCACTTCCGGCGCAACTCGTCCTGCAATCCGGTAGGAGCTGCCAGGATTAGTTGTTCGATCAGCATCTTGTGTTTGATGGCTTCGGCAGATACTGGTTGCCGTGGGGGAGCCAGAAACGAGTCCAACGTGTGCTNGGGTCCATGCGCTCGAGTCTCGCGGATTCCGCCAAGATGTTCTTAAGATGCTCGAACGCGATATGGGCGTCTTCCAACCAGACGAGTTTGGTAAGGGGTTTAGCAGGTATAGTTTGCCGGAGAATTTTTTCGGCTGTCGCGAAATTCGTAGGCAAATGCGTGCGCAAGTACGTTGCCATCCCGAGAAAACGTTGCATCTGCCGCGTGGTAACAGGTTTTGGAAAACGGCGCACGGCGTCGAGATCTTTCTCTAAAGGGCGGGTTCCGGTTTGGTCAATTTCGTGACCCAAGAACACGGTCTTTTTAGCAAGGAATGTAGACTTCGCGATGTCGACCGCTGCTCCGGCATTTTGGAGGGCCGTGAGAATGAGAGCCAGATTTTCGCGGACCCGTTCGAAAGATTCGCCGAATATAATGATGTCGTCCATGTAGACGAGACAGCGCTCGAATAAAAAATTTTGCAGGATATGGTTGACTGCGCGTTGAAAGGCTGCGGGACCGTTTTTCAGGCCAAATGGCATAACCCGATATTGCATTTGACCGCGCGGGGTCCAAAAGGCGGTTTTTGGCCTGTCTTCGAACGCGATTGGAAGATGATGGAACGCGGAATGTAAATCTAGGCTGCAAAAATACGCGTTATTTCGACCCAAAGCAGCGAGAAGGTCCTGAATAACCGGCATCGGATACCGGTCGTCGGTGAGGATGTCGTTGATCCCTTGATAATTTTCCACTAACCGCCATCGCCGATGAGGAGGGGCATTCGGATCGGGATTCTTTTTTCCGGTCAAGAAGGCAGGAGAGTTGTAAGGCAAAGACGCGGGTTCTATTATCCCGGCTTCGATATATTCATCGACAAGTGCGGCAAAGAGCGAATTCATCTCTGTAGATTGCCGGAACGAGTGAGTGTTAGGGATTTTATTGCTGGTTGCCTTAAGGGTGACCGTATGTTCTGGAAAAAAGCCGCGCCTGCCTGACCACTGGTGGATCAGGTCGGCGTGGCTGACCAGGAGTTCGGCAATCTGGGCGCGTTTGGTGGAGCTACCGTCAACAAAAGAAATACCTTTGCCGATGGCCATGGTGGGTGTCGCGCGGTTCTGAATGCTACGCTGGAAGCCGACAAACGCGCGGTTGCCATCAATCGTCAGGGCAAGGGGAAAATGCTGCAGAGCGGTACGGCCCAAGAGGATTGGGGGGTCCGATAAGTGAGGAAGGATTAAAAAGGGGATAGAGTATTGCAATCCTCGGAAAAAAAATTCGAGTACTACCTGCTGGGCTACTTTAGCGGAATCGGATGTTAGGGCTGTCAAAACGTGAACCGAACAAGGTTGAGGAGAGAGTTTGAGAGAATCCACGAGCCGCTGGGCTATGAAGGCGTGGGAAGCGCCGGTATCTACTAGGGCAGGGATAACAAGGTCTCTAACCTGCAATGGTAAAATGATCGGCGGAGGTGCGGCGAGGTCTGTATCCACACAGTGCGCCGCGTTCACTGTGGCGGTCGTCCGTTTCCCTGAAACGTGGCGGGGCAATACTTCGCGATGTGGCCTGGAGCATGGCAATGGAAGCAGAGTCCTTCCCTGGTAGATGCGGGTTGATTTGTACCGCTCTGATTGGGCCGCTGCGGCGGTACTGTAGTAGCTGCGTCGGAGGTCTGCGACTGACTGCGGGCCTGCTGACGTAGTAGGATCCTGCATTCCTGAGGGGAGTGCCGCACGTGAGCCTGATGTGCTTCGCACCATTGTCTCTGCGGGCGTGCGGTGCCGGTTGACTGCTTTGGAGCTGATCGCAAACTGGTCCCGCTGCGTGACGTTGCGTGGTGATGTAGCCTGTACTTCTCGGCCTCCGCGACGGCCTCGGACCACGTCCAGTCCCGGTTGTCGATCCACTTCCGGCGCAACTCGTCCTGCAATCCGGTAGGAGCTGCCAGGATTAATTGTTCGATCAGCATCTTGTGTTTGATGGCTTCGGCAGATACTGGTTGCCGTGGGGGAGCCAGAAACGAGTCCAACGTGTGCTTGAGTCGGCCCCCGAAGCTGACGTAACTCTCGCCGGTTTGCGGGCGGAGTAGGCGAAACCGGTCCAAACGGTCGAGATGGGGGGTGGGATGAGACACAGCTATTGCAGCAACGAGATCTTCGAATTCTACGACGCCGCGTCCATACAAAATAGATGCGGTCTCCCTGACGAGGGTGTGTGTCTTATTTAACAGGCACCACACCTTCATGTTGGCGGAGACATTGTTGATTGCGGGCATGCGGCGGAGGTGGTCCGCGTAATCTTCGAAGGATTAAAAATAGATGCGGTCTCCCTGACGAGGGTGTGTGTCTTATTTAACAGGCACCACACCTTCATGTCGGCGGAGACATTGTTGATTGCGGGCATGCGGCGGAGGTGGTCCGCGTAATCTTCGAAGGATTCGTTGTCGCGTTGGCGGGGTAAATCGGATAACTGAGGCTCACCCGGTGGTCGATACGTTGGTAGCATGAACGGAGGATGGACGGCTGGCGGTTGTACCACGACGATCTCCTGAGTAAGGGTTGGAGGCCTGGACGCGATCTGCAAATCCAGTGGCCGAAGGTGCCAGCCGGGGGGAGGTATCCATCCTTGAGCGATCGACGCGGGGATCCGATTCCTTTCCAAGAGGGTGACGTAGGTCGCTCGGTCTGCGTCGAGAGATGCTCCCAGGCAATATGCCTCCGCTAGATACTGGAGAGTGGGGAGCGGAACATTATCCCAAGTGCTGCACGCATCTGGCGTGGACGGGATCTGCGGGAAACTCCGCGACGGTGCTGGTGAAGCCTGCTCCGTGGATTCGGTTGCATCCCCGGCAGGGGCTGCTTGCGGGTCCAACACGGGTGCAGGTGGCACGTAAGGAAGTGCCGCAGCTTTCGAATTTTCCGTGTTGCGTACCATCTCAGTGCCTCTGGCTGGATCAGCGGAAAACCGGACAAACCCCCAGTAAGGTTTTATAAATAAGTCCTCCGCCAGGGCACTAAGTAAGGAAGTGCCGCAGCTTTCGAATTTTCCGTGTTGCGTACCATCTCAGTGCCTCTGGCTGGATCAGCGGAAAACCGGACGAACCCCCAGTAAGGTTTTATAAATAAGTCCTCCGCCAGGGCACTAGATTCACAGAGTATTTATTCTCAGTCCGTACTCCGTTCAGATGGCAGCAACACAAACACTCAGTCAATTCGCGCGTCACACAATAAAAAATAGTAGTCAATGGTTCGAAAGTCCAAAGCGAAGTGACTCCTCAGTCTCCTGGTCCTCTCCGCATCTCCTCTGATCAAGATTACCATCTTCCTGTTGGTTAAACTCAGGTGGGCAAGTGATCAGGCTAAGGGAGTTACTTTTTGTTGTTAGTAGGTGTCGCTCTAAGGGGTTCCGGTAGGAGGCCCTTACTATGGTCATAACATCCAGGTAGCCGAAGCGGAGCAGACTAGTTCGAAGGAGGAGTGTGGGTTGTGAATTCTGGAATTGGTCATCGTGTCATGTCCATGCCGAATGCTTGAACCCATGTTCTCTTCCGTGTGGTTGAATGCGATTGAATTCCACGCTGTATTGATGTTTTCTTTGCAGACAGTCTGGCTGCTACTGCCGTGTTTTTAAATTCAGCGATTGAAGAAGATGGAGCGGTGTCGTGAAGCTAATATCCATGTAGTGCTCGAAATGCGATGACGAACAGGCCTGAAATCGTTACTGTTCACGGTTTTCGGGAAGTCTCCCTGCAGTGGCTTTCCAAACAGATCCCGAAGAAGGTTTACCAGGGTT
Source organism: Notodromas monacha (assembly GCA_905338405.1). NCBI lineage: Eukaryota > Metazoa > Arthropoda > Ostracoda > Podocopida > Cyprididae > Notodromas > Notodromas monacha. The sequence goes on from CAJPEX010000346.1 coordinate 21,469, forward strand.
CAGAATTGTTCAATTTGTTCCTTAACTGTATAAGCTTTCGTGATGAGAGTTTGGCGATTGGCACCAGCGTTGGACTGGTGTACTTTTTTTCGTGGTCGAACAATGAAATGCATAAACTGCGCTGTGAGGTAAGTTGTGGAAGCCTGCTGGCTGTTCCGACATGTAAATGATCAACTCTTCGTTTCAGGATCGAATATCTCCCATCTCAGCTGTTGCGTTGGAATCAACTGTGGACTTCATGGTTGCTTCAGGAAGTTCGAAAGGAAATGTTACTATTTTTCAAATTCCGAAGTTTCGGAAAGTCGGTGATCCACGACCGAAGGTCAGTTTTATTTACTAGAGATGCGTTCACCGCTAATTTATTGTTCTTTTTTTCTAGACGGAAATTTTCAACATTCAAGGTTTTCACAATGTAGCGATCACTGCTTTAAAATGGAGTTCTAACGGGGAGTACCTCTTCTCCGGTGATGCCAACGGAGCTGTACTTCAAACGAGGATACATTTTGATGCTGTGAGATCCACGCTAAGTATTCGGGAGATCATATTTTCTTCAATTATGAAACGATTGTGCAGAATGCTCCAGAATCGTGCTTACTGATTTGCGAGCCCCACCGTATTGTTCAGCTGGATTACCTGAAAAAGAAACTTCTTGTGTCGTCGGACCGTAGAAGTTTATTGCTGCTTCTGGATCAGATTCAAAAATTTCAGCATTCCTGCAAGGGTAATCAAATTGGAACTAAAGAAAGAAAAGTGTGAGCGTTTGAAGCATATTCGTGGTTTGTTCGTAAAATATCCAGTACATACTTCAACAGCGCTTCGAATCATGGGGGACTGTTGCGAGCTGAGAACAACCTCTCGCCTAATGCTGAAATAGAGGTTTACTGTTGCCGCCCAGGTCTCAGATTGTGGAAAGCAGACAGTTCGGGCGCAGTTCAAGAAACATACCAGTATAGGGTAAGACATAATTTGTTGCTTCAGGGTGATTCTATGATAGGATTAGACGATTGACGACCGGTTTCATGTTGAAAATTAAATAATTAATCATCGAGAAGGATATGTTGACAATCCCATCATTTTGAGCTAGACGGCAGTATTTTGAATGCTTTTTTGTGCCATGTTTGCAAATTTTCTTGTAGATCCTTGCAACGTTTTTGACATATGTAAAATTCATTTCCGCATGGGGAAGATCAGTCTTCCAGTGTTACTACCGCACTCCGCTGCATTCCGAAGTACTTAGATTGGAATCATAGCGCCTCTTGACATATTTTAGGAATTACTCGGGGAAGAGGATCTGATCGACGAAGATGCGAAGAGAGAAACCGAGAAACAATTGGAGCATTGCACATGGTTCGATGTTGATGAGGGAAAGCTTGTTTCATGGAATCGCTATTGGTTTCATATTCTTGGCTTAAGCATTCCGGCGGTTTTTGAATCTGTACAAATTCCATACGGAATTGACGATTTATCCTCCGATGGGGGAAAAATTGTCGTGCTGACAGGGAACCAAATTCGCCTGTTTTCTTCTTCTCTATCTGGTAAGTATTCTTGAATGTGTTGCTACATACGTACGGTACTTCGAGTTAGTTTCGTTTTCCAGGAATTGCAAGTGGATGTTGCGCGGAGAATCAAAAATTTGTGGTGATCGAAACGGACTCGACGGGATTTTCTTCGTGGGGCTTGCACTTGGTTCGGACAAAACTGGAAAAACTTGTTCTCGCTACTGAAAAGGTGATCGATCTGGACGAGTTTGTTGATCGTTCTTCAAAGAAACTTTTCAATTGGGCTGAAAGTTCGTTAATTAGAAACGAAACGGCATCGGCTCGTGTTCCCGAAAGATACGACATTGGTGTGCTAGGCCTAAATCCTTCGGGAGATTCTGTTCTTTCCAAAGAAAAAACAGAAGTGGAAGAGTCTGATCAGGAAGATGAATTGTCCGTTCAGCGCGTTATTCGGAATGGTGATAGAAGGCGGAAGAAACCAAAGCAAAACCAGGGTATGTAATTAAAGTATTTGCGGGAAATGCATTCAATTTGATTATTATTTTTCGTCTACTCCAGAGAGCGAAAATTCGAATGATCCTCGAGAGCAGTGCGAAGAAACATTAGTGGGCAACAATTCCGATTGTCAAGAAACCGATGTCTTTCCCGTCTTCTCGGGTAACTTCGCGGAAAGTGATATTGCTGTGAAGGAAGATCTTTTGGGAAAGTTGATAGATGTTAACTTTGGAGCTCCGTTTGAGGAAGACGTCGTTGAGCCCGAAGTGGTTTCGGGAGAGCTGCGTTCTTCTTCCCCGGATTTGGATCGTAGAAGCTTTCGATTACCTGATGTTGAAATCGAATCTGACGTCGAGGATTCTTGCGAATTTACTTATGGACCTCCGTCACGAGATGACAGTTCTATTGCGAGTCGTGCTGCTTCAATTCCTGATGAACCCTTGGTTTGTATTCCCCAAAATTTGGTATTTATGCTCCTGAACGTTTCTCTGAACGACATTTCATACCGTAATTGAAAAGCAGTCAACCGTATTACTCCTCCGGATTCCGGGATTATCATGCTTAAACGTTCAACGGTTTCAATCTCCGTGTTGTCTTCTGTATATATATTAAAAAAAAAAAAAGTCGGATTGATTCATTACAAATTTTCGTCGTGACGATTGTATTTGTTACTGTATTCCTGCAGATTTTGGACCAAGAATCTGTTCGGGAACAATTGGCGGAAGTTCCAGGAATAGGAACGGATTGGGCAGAATTTCCAGGACCTGGCAGCCGTGTGATTTCTCTTACTGTTTGTGAACAACTCGTGATCGTGTGTACAAAGTCAAGCAATGTCTTCGTCAGTCAGTATGAAGGTCTGGGTCTCAAGTGGAACAAGATCTCGTGGAAAGCAGATCAAGTGTCAGTCACTTCAACCAGCACTAGTTGCGTAATCTGGCGACTTCACCGCGGAGTTGTGCACGCCTTGTTCAAACCTAAAATAGATCCGGTTTCGATCAGCGGAATCCGATGGATTAGAAGTGAAGACACTGACGAAGGTTGGCTATTCTTTCTTCAAGTTTGTTGTAGCAACGCATGCGTATGTAGTTTTCACTGATTTCAAAGCGAAATTTTCTAAATCGTTAATGCCGTATTTTCGTGATGCTAGTCAGTCTGATTTTGGAGAGTCTGTTCAAGAAAGATCTAAAAGATGAGGAGAAAATGCATTTGTATTGCGGAAATTTCATTGCTTCTTACATGCATACAGTGTAGGGGTAGTCCCACGAATCGCCAGCAAATCACGTGGGTGCATTTCCTAAATGCTTATCTTATAGCAGAATTTTTTTTCTATTCTTATACTTTTTTTCTCTTCCATGATTTTGGGTACATACATTCAAACTGTAATTCTGCTCCTTTTCCCTGGAAAATGGAGCCAAATATTTGCTGTAGTATGGATTCAATACTTCACTTCATCAAATCAAAGAAGTAGTGCATTACACAGGTTTTTCTAATAATTTAAGTTGGAATTTAACCTGGCTACAGGTCAGTATCAGTGGCTTGAAGCCACTGACAAGTGTTGCACACTTTTTAAATGGCTATGTCTGATCAGTTATGATTTTGTTCATGCTAATCTCAATGTCAGAACTATTCTGGAGACAGCTGATGGCACTAAATGAAGGTTTGGCAGTATGCACTGTTCCTAAGGCTGTACAGTAAATGCTGTATTTATTGTACGTATACTGTACTGTATACATGTGAGGGTTGTCCCACTTGGGCGCGACCTTGGTTATTTTTTGAGTAGGTATGACTAAAATAATTATTATATAACTCATGTGTTGCTAGGTTGTAAGGGGATTTTTTCGGATACAAAAATTCAGTTTTAATGCCAGATGATAACTGAAAGCTTACCGTGTCATAGGGAGATAAAAATGATAAGGTCAGCTAAAAAATTGAAATTGTTCTGGTATTTTAACCATTATGTTTTCCGCATTTTAGATCATAATTGAAACAACAAAGAAATTTCCAGCCGGCCTGACAGATTTCTAGCACCCTGTAAAATGGGTGTAGAATTCTGGCCATAACTGGAAACGTTTCATTTATTATCAGGCAGTAAATTGAAATTCTTGAATCCGAAAAAATCCCAGAATCTTACAAGTTACAACATCATGAGCTGAATAAAAAAATAAGTGGACAGTCCTACATACAGTGATTCCTAAATAACGAAGGTCGCGCCCAAATGGGACAACCCTCATTTATTGCATTTTACTGTGACACTTCTGTTTATTTAATCTGCATGCTTTTTCTTCCCATCTATCTCTGTATTCAAGGAGTTGTGTCGAGCATAGCCCTGGATCGTACTCAAGGCGTTGGCTGGCTTTGTTTCGACTCAGGCGCAATCCTAGTACAAAAAGACCTCACACCTTCTGTACCTTTCTCGCGTTCCATCAAAATCGGAGGCGTGCCGACGAAAGACGGCGATACTTCTGTTGTCGTTTCCATCAAAGCGAATGACGGAATCGTATGGGCACTGTGTACCAGGGGAGAGCTTTGGGTCCGTATCGGCGTATCTAGAGAGCGCCCGATGGGATTGGAATGGGCTCCCGCGGGAGAAAAAATACCTGGACCGGTGCTGGCATTTGATTTTGGCCCGCAAAGAACTGCATTTGCGGCAAATGCGAATGGTGCCTTGTTCTTCACCCAGGGAATCTGTCGGCAACATCCAGCTGGCGATGATGTGTGGTGGGAGGTGAGTCTATTTTTTTTACCTTTTCGTGATTTAAGGTGAAGCGTGCGTACAAACAAGGGTAACGAACTTCTTGTAATTGTGGATTTCCCGTTATTCGTAGAAAATAAATTTCTTGGAAATTCGGAATTCAGCACCATACATTGCCACCTCTGAAGAGTTTTCGTGTTTGTACCCTTCAGTTAAATCCAGAAAATTACAATTTAATGATTATCGAATTTGAATGTTTCATTCCTGATGGCGTTCTCGCGTCCTAGTCTTGCGGACCGCTCAAGTTGTTGGCGTTCCCTGCCTTGCGCGTATCGTTGGCCCTCCGGACTTCAGGAATGGTTTCCTATCAGCTTATCCCTACATTGTTAGGGTGGGAGGGGGTCGTTCTTGCTCCTTTCATTTTTTAATGGGCCTAACCATACTTAATTTTCTGGTTTCTTCCGGATGTTTGCGCGCAACAATTCGATCTTCAGGAACAGTCAGATGGTGTTTTCTTCAACCAAGCTCAAAGCATTTTCGGCAGTATTGCAGATGCAATATTTGGTTTTGTGTCATTTTTTAATTAAATCATGTTTGAAACCCAAAAATTGTGTACGGTACTTTGTAATGTACCTAATTCAGTTTGATCCAATTTGCCATGAAAGGCTGCACCGTAGTCCGTCATTGATACAAAGCGAATGCCTTTGAATCCTGTTGTAAAATACACAAAAAAAGCCACCGAGTACAGATCAAAGCAAATTCAATGGTGAACAGAGCAGAACATCATTCAAAAGAGGCACATCTTTAGTAGGGCAAGGAAACAGGCAATTGTGAAATCTCTTGGGTAATTCTGAAGAAATTTCTTATGCTATACAATTGGAGGTTACAGCAAAATCGTTGTCCCGTTTTCTGAAGTACCCTCTTACTTCCTGTACAATTTGAGGGGTCTTTAGCCATTGTGCCTGGCGCTCATTCCTGAGGCCTGTGACCAAATATCATTTCTTCTTGAATGTTCCACCCTGCTTAATCCCTCAAGTGACCACATGGGAAAAAAAGCTGATCGACAGGACACAATGCCGGACACCAGCCCTCTGTCCTCAGCCCATCTCTCTTCATGATTCATATATTATTTACACAACAATATTACATTGTTTATCATTTATTTTATTGCCTTCAAATGTTATTTCTTCTAATAATGTGAAGTCGAACTTCAAGGGACCCCCAAAAAATCCGATTTAAGGAGGTTCCGAATTCGGGAGACATATTTCCTGGCTGGAAACGAATATAAAGAATTTCAGGAAATTAAAATACGTGATTTTTTCGGCCTTAAACTGCAGAATTAATGAATTGACAGGATGCTGATCTTGAAGATAAGGAATTATTTGCCCAATTAGTCTTCACTTCACTCCAAAAAACATCAGGTTACATTTTATTCCCTGTGTCAATGAAATAATTGCCAAAAGGCCCCCAGAAAGTTTTCAGTTATGAAGGTTTGAGGGGAAAGCCTTTGAGGGAGGATTTCAGTGCATTGATTCTCAGGGAATTCAGACAGGGAGACTTAAAAAAAAAAAGTTCATAGAGAGGTGTTCGACTTGGACAGGTTCGAGTTATGGGGGTTCAACTTCATCTGTGTGGTCGGAGGAGCGCGGGTTGGAACCCACTGTTCTCATGGTAATTGAAGTAGGAGTGATCAACTCCGGGGCGTATCCTTGCGAGGATGCGCGATACGAGTGCATCAGTTTGTTGCAGAGCTCATTAGATCCCTCGCGTTCCAATTTCGTGTTCACAGGTTTCTGTCGTCGGCGCGTTGCTTCCTGGGGCTTCCTCTTCCAAGTTTGCATCCCTGTTGTTTCCGGATGCTAGGGCTGGAGTGAGAGACCGTGGCACGAGCTTTCCCGGTGCGAAGTGGTTGCCATCGCAGCGTGCCGCAATCTTCACATCCCTGCCGCACATGCCCGTGGTCGCGGCGAGTAACCAGAAGGTCTGGCTTGCGTGGGGAGCATCCTCAAATATTCACTGCTCCAAAAATTCAATTAGTGGTGAGTTTAAATCGATCGAAGCGTCGTGATGGAAGTACTGTAAAATCTCGTCACAACGAAGCCATTGGAATCCGTAAAATAGCCTTTCGTTGCAACAGAAAATGCTTAATAAAGTACAGTACTGTAACTCATTTATTACTATGGCTATTGGGCGGGGACCTGAAAAACGACTTCGTTGTAAGGAATTATTTGTTGAAGGGAGATTCGTTCTAACGAGATTCTAGTTCCTACTGATATTTCTTTTTCGAATGTCGTTGAAAGTGTATTTTTACGATATTTTGGACTGTTCTTCTCGTGAATCCTTTTTTGGATTCGTCGTCATGCTTTTCTTTTACTATATAGTGGTATATCTGCTATTGAATTCCTTGCATGACGGACTCGGACTACCGCAAATTTTTACTTCCTTTAGTGGACCCTGATTCGGCAGATAGACTATATTGAAGATGTTGCGATTAAAAAAAAATTAGATAGTTTTGTAAGATGTGACCGCCAAAGACCAGTTTTCTAGTTATCTAGTAGGTTTAATCAATGTTATATTCTGGATTGTATTCAACCTTGTTTTGCTTGTTTCTGTTCGATGTTTTCTTGTGTTGAGTATAGGTTTCTAATTTAATCATTCGAGAATTTAGGAAATAATTCTTTAGTAATTTGGAAAGAATTTGGGTAACCGGACATAATTTTACATTACTCCATGTTAGAATACAGTATTCTTTTAAAGTACAGTACTTGTATTTTGGAAAGCATCAAGTCCATTAACCAAGGCACCACATCGATTGTTTTTCTGTCATATTCATAATAATAGATTGAATGACGTGGTCCCAAGGTATGCCTGCTTCTATTTTTCGAACATTGAATGCTCGAGTGTTAGAGCAACGGATTATTTTCTTACATTCATTAAGGTCTACGAAGTGGGTATTTATGGTGGCATTATATCCGTTGACGAGTGTAATACCTCTACTGTATTCCTTATGTGTCTACGTGTTTAAAAAGTATCCACAAATTATTCTTGCAATCGTCACCTAACACCGGCATTAAATTGCGATGGTGCAGAAGTCATTTTATTGTTCGGATTTTATGTCGTGTTTTTTGAACGAAGTAATTATGGAATACAGTATATTTTTGGTAACCCATTGTTTAATATTAAAGCTTCCGTTAATACCCTGGAGCGTAAAGAGCGCCAAGGCCGCGTTTTGGTTCGACGAACTCGCTCGTCCTTGTGCGTGCAAGAATTGTAGGATGTGATTAGCGATTATACGAACTGTCGCGTTGAAATGAAAATTCCGGATTTATTCTAGTGCTAGTTTTCCTAGCTGGAAGTGTTCGCTGAAAAATCGCATTGTTAACTTGTTGAACAGATGTGCTTATTGTAATGCTACTTTTTAATAATACATTACTCTCGGAAAACTTGTGATATCATAATCTTGAGTATCAAATGAGATTAATGGCGTCAGGGTTTTTTTTTCTCGTTGAATTGTTATCGGAATTCAGGAAGGTCCGTTCAAATCGTCGGATGTACAGTGTTTTGGTAGTAGGCTTATACTGTCCGTCTCTTACCGTGTTCACTTGACAGTATTTTTCTTCGCTTGTTCCGTCTTGTTGGTGTGCTTTATAGAATGTGTATTTTTAGGTTCAGCATGCCTCTTATTTAGAGAATTGTTATTACCTTTAGAGTCGCCTTCAAGATTAATGAATGTGTCGAGAAGATGCCAAGATATTCAAGCGTACGAGGCTTGTTCAACTGATCATGACGAGTTGTCGTCATGGTCTGCATGAAGTTCGGCGCCAGTTATTTTTCGTGAAATATGTCATTGTCCTTCGAGGTCCCCGCTTTCAAGTAATTTCGAGGTTTAAATTACATGTGGGATTTTTAAATTTTATGGTGCGTGAACCTGGTCTAACGCGACACCCACAAAGGATGTAGAAATTAACATCTTCTGATAAAAATTTGGCTTTCGTTGCTTTAAATTTCAGTTTCTCATGTTTAAAAGAGTTCCGACTTTGATATCAAGGTCTGTGTTCATCGAAATTTATTGTTTTCTATGTGGAATATTTTATTTTGTTCTGCAAATTGACTCCCTCACTTGAATAATCTCGCAATGCTTTCTATTCTTCGAAGACAAAAGAAGATAGCTAATTTATGTAACTCTTGTTTTTTTTTTTACGATTTCCTGCTGTTGCAGGGCATCGTGTGATCCCCATTGAAATACGAGGCCTGCAAAGTGTACGGTGGAAAGTTCTGGAAGCTGGCTCCGTTTACAAGAAACATGGAGTACTTTGGCTGCTTTCCCAAAGTGGCGATAAGGTCTTCACGTACCAGGCGTTCGGGTCATCTAAATCAAGACCTAATGTGTGTGGCGTAAAAATCAAAAACTTCTAGAATAACTTTTCATTGCCCAATTGGTGTTTATCTTATAGCACATACCCTTGCCTGAAGACGAAGAATTGGTGCTTCAGTTAACGAGTGGTCCGGAATCGTTGTGGATGTTGACATCCTCAAGAAAAATTTACATACGTGCTGGCATTAGCGCGAGTTGTCCTGAAGGACATTCGTGGTCTCGTTTGGACCTTTCGCAAATCGGTGAGCAGTTCGGTAGAAGTTGTTGGTCGGTTTATTTTTGTGCTTTTGTCGTAAAGGTGATCTTCGAATTACTTCAGCTGGTACAATGCTGACCTGTTCTGCTTGATGGGTCAAAGTTGTGTAAAGATGGCTCCATGATAAAATCCCGTGAGAGAAAAAAATCCCGCGGCCCGAAAATCCCGTAAGGCCGATAATCCCGTTGGCCCAAAAATCATGCGGGGTCCGAAAATCGCGCTGGAACGAAAATCCTGAAACATTAATTTTTGTATCAGAAAAATCCCCTTCGATAACTATTGTACATTAAGTAATGGTGTGAACACAATTTCTAAATTATCGAAAAAGTCTATAAATGCAGTTTCATAGTGATGTTTAATTCGGTAAAATTTCAATCTGAATATTCAATATACATTGCATGAGGAATAGCATAAAACACATTTTCAGTACTCAACAAGATTTCCACCCAAAGGACATGGAAGAACAAGTGCGCTTGCATTTATTCTCCTATGGCTTTCTCTATCTTGCACTTACACTTGCATTTATTCTTCCATGGTCTTGGGGTGGAAATATTTTTGAGTTGAAAACTTTTTGCGTTTTAAGTATGTGTTTTTATAGTATTCATCATGAACTGTTCATTGAATATTCAGCTTGAAATTTGACCGAATGAAATATCACTATCAAACTGCATTTATAGAATTTTTCGAAGATTCAGAAATTTTGTACACACCATTACCTAATGTAGTTATCGAAGGGGATTTTTCTGGAGAAGAAATTCATGTTTCGGGATTTTTGGACGCCGCAAAACTTTTAGGCCTACGAATTTTCGAGCCGCGGGATTTTCTCTTGCACCCGTAAAGATACTGTAGTAACCGTTTCATGTCATTTTTGCCGCTTGTTACACGACTTTACTTGTGTTTTTCTAGGAAATGATATTCTTACTAGCATATCGATTTCGTCGGAGGTGGTCTGGGGAGTTGATTTTCGGGGAGGAGTTTGGATGCGCATTGGAAGCTTGAAACCAACCACAACGGCTAATTTACCTCCAGCTTGGGTGCCAGTTGAGGAAGGCAGCGCGCCAGCGCCGATGTCACAGTTCAAAGAAATCTTCCTGGGACCAAGAAACGATATGGTTTGGGCGATAGATTCGAAGCATAGAGTCTACGTGAGAGCTGCTGTGCTTCCCGATCTCCCGATCGGCGTCAATTGGGTTCCTGTTCTAGGTGTCGATGCTGTTCACATATCCATCAGGTATCGTGTCTTTTGCAATTACAATACAATAGTTACTAGTGTAGCTTGGTGACGTGAAGATAAACTTCTCGTTTTGCATCCGAAATTCTTCGAACTTGTCAAACGAATTGCTATTCTATTTTATTTTCATATACAGTGAGACGACGGTTTGGGCACTTTCTCTCACCGGCGAGGTATGGCGACGGTTTGGAATTTCATCGAATAATTTTGCTGGCGATTACTGGAAGAAAATCCCTTGTGGTTCAGCTGCGTATATATCAGGTATTCGATTAAATGGTTGACATTGCTGACATCTCTAGAAGTATTTTTTGCCGTTATATATCTGTCGATGTTGCTAATCTGCGGGTCTGTACCCAAATTTTCAGTATCGATAGACGATAAATTGTGGGTAGTGGATACAGCTGGTGCAATCCACTTACATCGATTGCTGAATTATTCGCTGACCGACAGCGGGGAAGCTGCGGAGTTCACTGTGCTTGCGGAAGGGGAGGTGGAGCGAACAGAAGACGTTGATGGAGACTGGCTTTTGGTTTCTTGAGGCTTGAGAAGAAACACGTGTTATTTTCCGGTGCTTTGCTTGATCGAGTTTTTTTTTATTGTTGCTTTTTCCAAGAAAGGACATTTTTGCAATTGACGATTGAGCCGATCCATTCGAGAAATATTTTGCATTGGGAGGCCTTTTCTTTCGTGAAATAATAGCATTTCCGAAATAACTCCAGATGTATATCTCTCAAGTTGAACGTGTTTTTTTCAGTTACTTTCGCGGATGAATGAACTGTTTTTTTTCACAGATGCGATGAAAAGTTATTTTTTGCGGTTCGAATTTAATCGCGTGTTTACTGTACAAGTATGAAACCGGACGGTGTTGGATTCGGTGTAGGTGCCTTGGGTATAGCTATGCCTCTGAGTGCTCCCGAGGCGTCCATGCCTCCACAGTCGAGTGCTGCCCAATTCGTCAGGTTTGTCTATTTCTTCCGTCGTTCTGATGAAACGCGTGCTATTCTTTGAAGTAACTCACGTTTCAGTAACAGACATGGTGCTCCCGGATTCCTGTCACAGTCGTCAGCCTTCTTGAAAGTCGAGGGAGAAAGCTCGCAGTATCCCCCGAATCACCCCTTGTCCGGCTCGAAGCATTTGTGTGCGATTTGTGGTGATCGTGCGAGTGGAAAGCATTACGGAGTCCACAGGTTTGATATGCATTTGAAGTATGAAACCTTTGTACTTCATTCTGTCAACTTTTTGAAAGACCTATTGAACTCCAGTAGTGTATATCACCCTCTGACTCTGTTGTATTTTGAATTTCGTTTTTGATTTTCATCTCGATAAGTTCAATGTTTGATGCAGTGTTATCTTCATATTTTTATGACACTTTCGTTTTTTATTCCAGCTTTGTACTGTGCCTGTGCTGTATGTCATTTTCTAAAAAGAGGCTCTGTCGTGTATGTTGACAGCTGCGAAGGTTGCAAAGGTTTTTTCAAACGAACCGTCCGAAAAGAGCTGACTTATTCCTGTCGGGAAAGCCAACGATGCACCGTTGATAAACGTCAGCGTAATAGGTGTCAATACTGCCGCTACAAGAAATGTTTGAATATGGGAATGCGTCGAGAAGCTGTCCAGGAAGAGCGACAGCGCACTCGTGAACGTGATGGGTCGGGAGACGGCGAAAATTCTGTAGAAGCCATTTGTGAAATGCCGATTGAGAAAATTTTGGATGCTGAGCATTGCGCGGATTATTTAGATGAGCAGAAACCGGACATTAAGCCGGTTTGTTAATTAATCGAAAACTTTGATGGAACGTACGATTGATAGTGTATCCCTGTTCTAGGAGACTCTGACAGAATTAAGTCATTCAGCAGATCGTCAAGTCGTCCAGCTTGTCGAATGGGCGAAGCGAGTTCCGCATTTTTGTGAGCTTCCGATTGAGGATCAAGTCTGTCTCGTTCGTGCGGGTTTGCATCGATTATTTATGATAATTTATGTATTCGCCGAAGAATCAAATTTTATTTTGACGGATTGTTTCTTAGGATGGAATGAATTGCTGATCGCTGCTTTTGCTCATCGATCCGTGAACGTGAAAAACGGAATCATTCTTGCCTCTGGATTGCTTGTTGAACGCCAGTCCGCCCATGGTGCTGGCGTTGAAGCGATTTTTGATCGGGTTCTGTCTGAGCTCGTGTCGAAAATGCGGGAAATGAAAATCGACAAGACAGAACTTGGCTGTTTGAGAGCGATTGTACTATTCAACTCAGGTAAGTCATCAAGATTATTCTGCAAATAATCGTTAGTAACCATCTTGACAGTTTTTCCCATGACGGTATTCAACATACTCCCGTCAAATCAATTGTCATTAGAGATTCAAAACATCAAAATATTGCGCCCATTCTGATCAATAAAATATTCATTGTTCACAGCATACGAATTCTGAACGCGTGCATCCATGATTTAAAGAACAAACGAATATTCCTGAAGAATCTGTGCGACTAAATTTCCGGAAAACAAATGCGTAATAAAGTTTTTTTTTCTTGTGAGGTTTGACTTCAGGCATTCCACTTTTTTCTTTCATCTAGTTCGGTCAAGTCGAATGGTTTATTACTGTTATTCCAGCAATACACAATCAAAATTTGAAAGAACAAACCCGCTTCTTTTCTCACTTTTCGAAAGGAAAATAACTGGTTCTGATTATTTTTAAATACGTATCATGTTCATATCATATTGAAAAATGTGGCAGGGATAACAAGGCTGATTATTATAGGTGCAAAAGGTCTCAAGTCAACCCAGAGGGTTGAGTTGCTGCGGGAACAGGTGTTCATTGCGCTGGAAGATTACTGCCGTAAGGCCTATTCGCATGAGCCTGGGCGATTCGCGAAACTGCTCCTTCGACTCCCTTCTTTGAGATCCATTGGACTGAAATGTTTGGAACATCTGTTCTTTTACAAATTGATCGGGGACACTCCGATGGATGCTGTCTTGCAGGAAATGCTAGAGGCACCTCCCGTCGACTAACTCACGTCTTTTGGCTCTCCTTGATAGGTGTTCTTTTGGCGTCGGTGTTACTAATATACCTTAATTTTTTCCCCTGATTTATTATGGTTGTGAGCGGCGTATGGCTGAATAGTTTTTGTTCTTCTATCTCGATGTCCCTCGTTGGAAAAAAGCGTTCAACGTTGGTTTGTATAAGAAGACGTTTTATGTGCCGTCTTTAGCGTGAAGATTTTGCCAAAGCGAAAAAACCGTGTTTCTTCTGTTCAGTGTTGTTTCAAGTGAACGCGTTATGCTGCGCATATCTTTCTATCCTTTCTGCAAGATGTTGGGAATTGTTACCGGTACATGCTGAAATAGCTGTACTTCGGGAAATTCAATGGATGAAACGATTTTGGGCGGTTTTTTTTTCTCAAAATTCGGTGTAAAAAAAAAAAACATAGTTTGTTGAAAACGTTTGGGAAAATTCTGGAAATGAATGTTCGTACCATCATCAGACTTGGTTTAGTGTTAACACACAAACGTTAGAAAGAACGTGAATTAAAATTTCAAACTGTTGGTGGTCGGTAATACTGTACCATTTAATTTGTACAGTAGGAAATGTTTGAATGTGGTTTTTTTTTTTTTGGCGATAGAATGACCAAAATTTATTACGAATTCGTGGTGGCTTCTTTTTGCGTTGCGAGAATGTCTTTTTTTCTTGGATATGTTCTTTTTGACGTATATCTTGGCGTATTATTTTCAAATTCGTATCTTGCCTTGTTGGTGATGTGGAGCGAAAATCAAAGCTCGCCACGTGGCTTCTTTCTCCATTTCTTCCGAGTTGACTTCAATTACCAAGATTTTCAGTGATACATTTTGTTTTCTATGTTCAATTCTTCAAGTACAGTACTGTATTGTTCTCTTCCCGAGAGATAAGAGTAGTGGTGGAATGCATGTTGAAATTGGAAGATGACGGAAGTACCTGGGATTCAGTCTATGACGCCTCCCAGTGAAGATGATCGTGCTCCGGCTCCTAAAGTAAAGAAAACGCGAGGTCGCCTGAAAATCAATATGAAGCTGATAGGCGAAAAAAAGAAGTGAGTCTTGGAACTTGAGTATTTTTTTAAGAGATAAGAGAATTTCCGCTTTAAAAAATATTGCAAGCTACATTAAATTTATAAAATGTCTATAATATACTCTCTAAAATATAGTTTGTACTATGGTAGTGTTGCTGTATCTTGAATGATTTCGTAGGTGCTGATGTGACTAGAAGAGGTTTGATTTTAACTGAAATCACGTCCTTGTTATTTTTAGGAGAATGATTTGCTTCTCGAAACGGAAAGCTGGATTGATGAAAAAAGCTTACGAGTTATCCGAACTTACTGGAACTGAAGTGATGTTGTTGGTTGCAAGCGAGACCGGACACGTGTACACGTTTGCTACGAAGAAATTGCAGCCGATGATAACTTCAGATGCTGGAAAGGCCTTGATTCAAACCTGCCTGAATTCTCCGGATGACGATGAACCAATAGGTGCGCATCTGAATCCAGACGCTTTCGAAGAACGGCAGACCGCGGTTTCTTGTTCTTCAGACACAGATGAAGCACCGGAAGATTTTGGTAAACCCTGAGTGATGCTAGAACAGAGTTTTTCGAACTTTTTGTCCCGCTAAGCCATTTTTAAGATGCATTTATGCATATATATTCATAAACATGCACAGTATGTATCTGTTGACCCTCCTAAACAATGTCGTGCGAGATGTTTTTGTGGGGCTGCTGCGGAGCCCATGAGAATTCCCATGTAAAGTCTCGAAGTGATTCGGGGTGCTCAGGTTGAAGACCCATTATGCTGGTTTAGTTACAGTACTCTAGTCTAGTCGATCCCAGTCCCGACATGCATTTACATTTACAAGCAAATTCCATTCCGCAGATTCTTTCATGGTGCATACAGTATAAGGTTTATGAGTATGTGATGCGGCGTCGAGCAAACCAAAAAAAAAAAATGTCTCGAATAACGAATCTTTGCTTCTGAGAAGAATGCCTTCAACTTTTTGAAGCCCTCGGCTACTTGTATAAACCGCGGCGAAGGAATTACTGTGTTTTTTGGTGCTATTCCTCGAAAGCATTGGTTTTATCCCTGTATATTTTGTTGGGAAAACGTGTCCCCGGTAAAAAACGTACAGTATCATTGAAAAGGAAAAATGACCCTTTATTGGAACGGAGTATAGGCTCGTTGTATGATGCACCATTGTACACAATATGAGTTTTATGGAAGATTACCTAATGATGTTTTTTTCTTCTTCATCAGAAGAGGTCGATGAACGCAGCCTCGTTTCTTGTACATCGGAAGCCAACTCGCCGGCAAATCCTTCTCAATTTGTCATCCTGCAAAGATATTCTGATGATTGATTCCAAAGAATTCCATACGCGTGAGATTTTCTCACATTGATTTAAGAATGATTTCTTGCGAAATGTGATCGCTATGTTCTCTTTGAACTTTTCCAAAACGTTTGCTCAACGTTTTGTGAAAAATTCTTCTAAGACGATTTTATTATTTGTGAGTATTTGATCCAGCATATCGATCGAAAGTGTATTTCGTGTTCATTGTGAATCCCTTAGTGGAACCATGTTGCCGATGAATGAAATCCATTCCAGATATACGCTAATATTGAGCTTTCTTTCATGTAATTTTTTTCTTATCGCCGAAGTGTGAATCCTGCTGATGGCGTTTTTTACATTCCATGCGTACTTCCCAAGTTTTTCTGTTTTTTCAGGGTAATGTTGGCGAAAACCATTTTTTTATTTTGGTTTTTTCAGTTTGAAGGGACGGATGGTATGCATCTGAGGTAAACAAAATTTTTCAACCAACTATCTGAAACCCTCCCATTAATAATAGGAAGAACAGGATACCAGGAAAGGTACTTGAATGCTGTGATCTGTTACACCACTGTTAAAATAAAACTCTTCAGCTACAACAGTACAGGTGGACTCTCTCAACAATCATCTTGTCTACAACAATTTTCTCTGTGAAACAAATCTTCCAGTCCTGGATTATATTTACAGGGATCCCCCCTTCTGAGTTTCAGGCATATTTTCTGCAAGAATTTGTTTTCTTGTCTCTTCAAGCTCATTGTAGAGAGAGAGCCCACCTTATTAAGTATAGGTACTGCCTCATAATTTGACCCTAATCCATTGCCAAACTAGGGTCAAATTTGTAGACACTGAAATTTGAAAATATAAGTAAAGAAAAAGGAGGTCAAATTGTGGAGCAAGGGTTGAATTGCAAGTCAACTTCCCAGCAAATTCAACCATTGAATTGCAGGATGGTCAAATTGAAAGGTATCACCTGTTGTGCTATCTCCAAACAATCATAGATTTACATGGTGGCTCAGTAAGTGAAGTTAGGCAATCATTGAATTGAAATAAATAATCAATTTGATAAAATCAAATCATGCGGAAATTAGCTGTTTTACTTGCTGATTGTCTATAAACAACTGAATATCTTGCACAAGATGCAATTTTTTTTATTTTGGAAATTTGATAAGAATCAATTGCTGCTTGAATGAGTTGGATTTGTACTTATTCAATTAAGCTGCTGAAATTTCCAAATACTGTAAACATGATAGAAATTATGGATTTGTTTGCCCCTCCAACATTGACATGAATGTGTACAATAATTTGGGGAGACAAGTACTCCACAATATAGTATTTTTTTTCACTGTGCCATAATGAGAATTTATGGGTGGCTCATGAGACAAGAAACAGGATCATTGGAAAATATGATGCACGCCTCATGAGTAAAAAGTCGAAGACGAGCTTGATCAAAGATGGCTTCGCCCTGTCTGTTATTGTGTTGTTGCTCAATCATAGAATTGTGACACATTTTTTTTATCATCTAGCTTGGGTTATCCGAATGAAATCAAGAATGATCGTCGTTGAAGGTGATTCTATTTACCTCGTGCATGAAATTTCGCTTCGGAGGATGGTGATTAAGTTCGAGATTTTGTTCTAATTGGGCCTGAAATGATAAGGAATCGGAAGATCTCAGTTACTGAATAGTGCAGCACGATATAAATTAAACCCAACGAACGCTGTACATAGTTTTTGTCTATGGCCCAATTCGGTTTCTATCGTATCAGACTAACAGGACTGACGACACAAATATTCCGCAATTCTCGACTTTCGCGTGGAACGTTAATTAATTTGTGTTTGAATGAATGCCACATTTTGCGAGGATCCATTATTAGCCTAAGGTGAAACCTTCGATAGTTTCTTTTGTGGAAGAGGTGTGTTGTGGTTTTTAGAAACAGTCCATTTCAGACTGCAGCCGGAGGGATGTTCTTCGTTTGAGCTGAGGAAGCAGTAAAAAAGTCTGCCTTCGTCTGTAGGGTGATGGCTGTCTCTGTTCGATTCTTTACATGATTATCGTTCCAAATTTATCCCTGATAGCCTTGTTTCTGACGTCTGAAACGAGCTAGAATGTGCTGATGAATGCAACATGTGCGGAAAGTCGATTCCTTCGTGACAATTTGTGTCGTTGACGCCGTATGCAACGGCATTTTTCAAGACTTTTTCGAAGAGTATTATTTTGTACCTCGTATCTTAAGTGAAAATACCCCGAATTGTTTCTCTGCAAAGGGAACCCACCTACGAGGGGGATCCTCATAGTCGGATAAAAATTCCTGCTGTGTCCAAGCGTCGCAGATAACGTTTTCGCGACCATGGCGACGGGATCAGGGAATGTTCGTGACTTCATCGTAGGAGGGAAGTATAGGGTCGTCCGTAAAATCGGCAGCGGCTCTTTCGGCGAAATATATCTTGGCATCAACATCACCAATGGAGAGGTATAAATCATTTGGTGTTCTGTTCGCACTCCGTCTCCTATGTTTTTTTTCGTCGCCTTCCAGGAAGTGGCTGTGAAATTGGAGAAAATGCCAGCGAAGCATCCTCAGTTGCATTATGAATACAAGGTTTACAAGATCCTCCAAAGTGGCGTAGGAATTCCCCACATCCGGTATGTAATTCAGAAGAAATCAGCTACAGTATTATACTGCATACGGGCATTCCTTCAAAGCAACTATTTTAATGAATGTCTCATCCTGTTTCTAATGTTACGTTCACTCTCAAGGTGGTACGGCCACGAAAGCACGTTTAATGTGCTTGTGATGGACTTGTTGGGACCCTCTTTGGAAGACCTCTTCAACTTTTGCGCGCGTCGTTTTACCATGAAGACGGTCCTCATGTTAGCCGATCAAATGATAGGTCGAATTGAATACATACACAACAAGAACTTCATCCACCGTGACATTAAGCCCGATAACTTTCTGATGGGAATCGGCCGCCACTGTAACAAGGTAAAACTTATCAGCTTTTTTTTGGGAACTTCCGAACTAAACGATTTTTCTTTCCGATAGTTGTTTTTGATCGACTATGGGCTTGCGAAGAAATTCCGGGACACACGAACCAGGTGTCATATACCCTACAGGGAAGATAAAAACCTGACGGGCACGGCGAGATATGCGTCGATTAATGCTCACCTCGGAATTGAACAGAGGTATTTTTTTTATTTATTTCGAAGTTCGAATTATGGGTATCGATGTGTTGCTTTCTTTTTAGCCGACGTGATGACATGGAATCTCTCGGTTACGTTTTGATGTATTTCAACCGGGGAATGTTGCCATGGCAAGGTTTGAAGGCTGCAACCAAGAAGCAGAAGTATGAAAAGATCAGCGAGAAGAAAATGTCTACCCCAGTGGAGACTTTGTGTAAGGGATTTCCGGCGGAATTCGCGATGTATCTGAACTACTGCCGTGGACTCCGGTTTGATGAACCGCCAGACTACATGTATGCGCGACAGATCTTTCGCATCCTATTCCGTACTTTGAACCATCAGTACGATTACACCTTTGACTGGACGATGCTCAAGCAAAAGGCTGCTGCTTCTGCCGCTGCTGTTGCTGCTGCTTCGGGTATTACTCAGCCGGTAAATACGGTGAGTATTTTGAGTTTCGAAAATCTTGTCGAATATTATAGTACAGGTATTCGATAACTGCGCAGTTTCTGCTCATCTGAAGTGTGAGTCGACTAGTCGTTGTAATTCATATACTGTACAGCTAAAATATTTTTTTAAGGAGTGATGTATTAAAATTTTTAATTTTATGCTTAGGGAACGAAGTAAGACGCGACGTCGATAACGGGAGCGCAGAGGAATTCGTGCCACCATCGAAATCCTTGCTACTTCCAGATCTTTCGCAGGCCGAGTTCAACTTGGATCGTACCCGTTTCCATTGACCACATCTGTCTCACCTAACCTTCAGAAGAAAATAAACAGAGATTAAGCCTATAACAAATTTGGGGAACGAGCGATTTACTCCTTGGATTCGGGAGTTCTTATCTGTTTTTTCATGATCATGGATGTGTTTCGTTCCTTTGCGCGGTCCTTGTTTTCTGTCTCACAAGGGATTTGCGCAATGGAGTGCCGAATGAAGATGTGGACATGTTTAGGTACTATTGTAAAGTGTAAACATTCGATTGATTGATGCGAGTCAGAGAACGCGAGAATATTGTTGACGTCCCCACGAGCCGAAATTCCTAAAGATGTGGCGTTTTACCACAGCTTCGCTTCCATCAGCGTAGAGGCATGATCATGCGATCCGCGTTTTCTTTATTCGTTCAATCTTTTTTGTGTCAAGCGTACTGGAATGAAAAGTGGAGCCTTTTCTTCGCTTGACGAGTTGTGGAATCGTATTCTTACGAGAGTTCACCGTTCGGCAGTAATGCAATTCTTGATTTGTCCTTGCAGGGGTTAAATTGTTGTCAATTGCGTGCATTTGTGTTCCGTATCCGCGTTGTAATGGAGAGTGTTTAAAAGTGACTTTAAATGCTGTTCTCGTGCTGAAATTGATTTTCGTGCTGAGTGACAGTGCGTTTTAAAAAACAGTGGATCTGTTAGGCGTGCTCGTTGTCGTATCAGGAAACTAGGAAATTTCTGAATTGTGCCTAACTCGAACGTTCGGTTCACCTAATTATATTCGTTCGCACGGTTTTTCAGATAGTAACTTCGATCTAGATGCTGCTACAATTCCTGCGTTTTTATAATTTTCATATTTTAGTTCGACATTTGCATCGCGTTGATGCGTGATATTCCGAATAAATAAAACGTTTCTGAAAGCTGAAGTAACATATCGAGTCAACTGTTGCGTGAGCGAGTTCCGCAATGTTTCGTCCTAAAAATTCTCAGAATATCTTGTACATACTGCAGATTACTGGACATTTATCGGAAATGTTAGCAATGCGAATCGGTGTTACGTGAGACAGTCGATGTCTTGGACACCGCCTAAAGTTTAAAGCGGAAGTGGAACGAGCCAGCAATCCGTTGGTTGGCCGCGCGCTCGATGAGGTTGTGCGGTATGTGCGGACTGTGATCCAACGTAAGCTGAGTTCACATGGAAGCAGAGCCTCCTTTACCGAAGCTCTGCATAAAGAAGCAGACCGAGGCCTCTTTCAAGATCTCATGGGGCACGGAACTTTCCGAGCCAGGCGGCTGGGTGCAGAAGAAGAAGAAAAAGAAAAAGAAGCAAAGGCTAGATGGCGAATCGGAAAACGCGAAACAACCTGTATCGGCCGTAAGGGCCGTAGAAGGCCTCAAGATACGCATTAGCCTGGGCGAGCCGAGAGTGCCGGAAATCGATGTTCAAGTGGATGATAACTCCGAGTCTCTTACATCGCCGGTCAAGAAGAAGAAGCGGAAGAAGGACCGGCACGAGTCACCGTTGAAGCCTATTAAGCTTTCGTTTGTTTCGAGACAGTGGACACGGCAAGATGATTTTGTTCCGGACAATCATTCGCTTCTTAGAGAAACAACTCCACCCGTTCTACCTTCGCCTCCTGAAATCGCCCTCGAGGAAAGGCTGTGAGTTCAATTTATGTACAAAATTGATGGCAAAAATGCGGGCATAGCGTTTATGTATACAGTACTTTAAATTTCTCGCGATTTTTGATCAATCGCGAAAATGTCTCTGCATCGTCGAGCTTACATTTTCCTGGTGTGTGATCAGTACTTCAAAATAACGTGAACCCATGATAGTGTTATTAAATTCGTTAGACTGTCGAACAAAGAATGAGTTCGTTCCATGTGGTGGATTCGTGTAACGACTCACTTCGGTCCGAAGTTGGTTTTTTATTGAAAACGGTTTCATTTAGTGTTGTTCTTACTTCATAGGCTCCAGTCAACAACCCAGGACAGCTCATCAGTGACGGAGACCACGATAGTTGAAACTATAGATGAACCTTTAGGATGCCCCTTAGAAATATCAGCTAAAAGAGAGGAAGATATGGCGCGTTCGTTGTGCAGTGAACCACCGTTACCAGGTGACGAGCCTGCGCCGCCTGTTACAGTTCCGGCTCCAGCTCCGATTGTCCGCGGACGGAAACGTGGTCGTGGCCGTAGTCGTGGTAGAATCTGCAGAACGTCTCGTGGTCGTGCTAAGTCTACCGCCACGGTTGTTGAAGCCGTTCCCGAGTCTCCTGTGTTACCGGTGCCGATTGTTATCGAAGAAAAGAAAGTTGTTGAGGAACATAAGAAATATGTAGCGATTCCCGTTCCGCGCATTCCGTCGCCTGTGGCTGGGGGCATGTCCGCGGACTTCTCAGATGACGACGACCAGGAATCACAGGGGGCTGTTGACCAGATCATCATGTCCTTGGACGAAGACCATGAGCAGCAGCAGCAGGAAGCTGTTGCTGCGGCGATGAGCACCTTGACCGAGTTGCCGTCTGAGATTCCTGATTTGATACCTTTACCGTTGTCGGTAGTTACCAGTGTCGCGAGTGACGTCTTGCCACCGATTTCCATGCTCTCCGTTGATTGGTGTGCGTCCCAAGGGATGGATTTTGGTTCCGGGGATGTCGTACCACCTGAATTTCCCGCAGCTGTGACAATGTCTTCCGAGTCATTGGGAGCTGAAGGAACGGCGATATATTTTGAAGACGTTCCGATTCACGTCGACCCGCAGGTAAATTTTTGTTATTCACATTAACGTCGCAAACGGTCGCAAAAACAGGCGAAGCTGTAGTGCATGTATTATAACGCTGGGTTTTGAAGATTGGTGCAAATTCTGAAGGATATTTTGTCAACATTCCGTTGTTGGTTATCATGATCCATTTCAGCGTAAAATCCCATCAGTCGTTGAGCAGGTTTCGTTTCATGAGGTAAAACGGGGTTATTTTCAGTCTATTCGGGATGGTGTCCATTCTGGATGGAAGGTCATTTAATTGAGACCTGCAATAACGTATATCTCGTAGACTCGTACAGTTCCATTTTCATGTTTCCATCGATTAGAAATTTATAAGGCCCAACCAAGCAATACCGATTTTTTTATAAATTTGGGGTCCGAAAGTATCTTGGCGTTGATTATGTTTCATATTTTTTATGCGAGTACACTGTCAGAAAATGCTGAGCAAGAAGGAATCATACCTGAGTGTGTGTTTGCAGATGAAGGAAAATGGCGAAGAGTGTAATCTCTCAATTTTGAACGCTTGGAATGTCCTGAAATCTGATTCATTTGAAACGTTAGTGGTGCAGTAGAAGATTTCGGCTTACATGACTACCTATGTATCCACATTCTCTTTATTTTCTTGAGAACACCACGAGCTTTCTTCCCTTGCTATATCATTGGGACGTACAATTGATTTCCTGATGACGCTAATTTATTCTCATATCTCAAGTGCCCGCCCCGATTTTTGTCCAATATTGGCGGCGAACTTTCCCTTTTCTCAGGGGCCGAACAATTATGGTATTCTTTTGATGCCGAATTAATAAACCCCCCCCCTCGCTTTTTTAATGAAAAGAAGCGGAGAGACACCCTTCTTTTGACTCAAATTCAATAATACTGTATATTTATACTGTATATTCATTTGCGCGCCTTGAAAGGAAATTGAAATGTGCAAGTAAAGGAAAATTTGACTTTGAAAATTATGTGCGTTGGGAAATCGCAGATGCCTTGTTATGCAAGATAATAAAATTGTTTTCATATTTTTAAGAAGCTGTGTGGAGGTGAGCTATTGGCCGTTGACCCAGTTGCGCTCGCTGCTGAAGGATCTTCAGAAGTTTTCCAGACAGCTATAGTTTCCGATGATCAATCCCACCTTTACGATTCGGCGATAGTCACGGAAGCCCCACCGGAGATGCTGGGAATAATTTCAGAAACTCATCAATATGAGTCACCGATAGAATCCTCTGGCAACCTTTTTCAGTCTTCGGAAAATGCCCCTGCTGTGCGAGTACCTACTGTTTTGCCGTCTATCTTCCCGCGCGATGAAGACGATGTCGTCAGCTCCTTTGTGACACCGCCGATAGTTTGTGACGACTCATTGGAAAGTGACCAAGATGGTTCGGATGGCGAAGAAATTTTAGCCTCCGAGTCAGAGCTGGAGGATGATGGAAATGTAGAAGCGGAACTGGACGATGACCGACCAGATGAGGAAGAGGACTGTGATCGATCATTAGGATCTTCTATCAAGACGGCACCCGAGGAGATGACCGTTGTTGAAATGCCCAGGGATGAATCTATGGAATTCGATTCGTTTAGCACAGATATGCAGGCTGATGAAGCGAAAGTTTCTGTCCCGTTGGATGATTTCCTCCCGACAGAAGCTATGGTTGAAATTGTTGAATCTAAAACAGCTGAGGAACAAAATTCAAGTAATGCATGTGAGGATAAAAGCGATGCCTGCGAGGAAGCAGACAGCATTTCAAGAGACGATGCGTTTGCGGAAATTCTACCGAACGATACTCAGGAATCAACGGATGAATCGAAATTGTAAGTTGACTGCGGTGTTTTAATGTACGGTAACCATTAAATCAAGCTAACAGAATGGACCATCATTAAACAGTGGCATCATCAATATAGCTGCATATCGATTGATTTCCAGTCGAGCCGAATACCTTATCGCGTGTAGCATTTTTTCTGTTTGAACGTTGTTCAGCCTGACGTAGCCTTTTTTATCTGAATCGTTCATAAATTTTTCTGTTTTTCTCCGTTCTAGGCAATTCATTGCGCCTGACCATGAACCGGATGACATGCAGGAGACCTCGTCGTATGACAAGCTTCAGGAGAAAATCATTCCGCAAAACATTTCTGATGACGCCGTACCAAAAATAATACTTGCCCCAAGTGATGACGACGGAATAAAACATCCAGCGAATGATGATGAATGCGAAGAGGAATCCGCCGTGAACGCGAAAGAGCTTGCTGATCCCGTCGCTGAGTCCGTCGAGAATCCAGTTTCCGTGACGGAGACACATTCGGGAGAAGCAGAACAGGATCCTTGTGTGTCTGATTCAAGAACAGCCAACCCTGTACATGGTGCTCTGGCGTTGATTCGGGATTTTTATTGTAGTGACGACGACGACGAGGCGGAGAACGAAGAAAATATTGATCCGTGTACAACAACCGGCAATGCGGACGCAGAGGCAGTAGTGACGAGAGTATCGCAGTGTGATGCCTCACTTCCAGTTGATCAAGAAGAAATCGTTGAACCTAAAGCAGCTGAAGAGTCCTTCTCGGAAAAAGAGCGCAAGAGTATTCCAATGGTCTCCGAAGAAGAAGCGGAAGAGTCTTTTTCGGAACGAGAGCGCGAAAGTAGTCCAATGGTCTCCAAAGAAGCAGAGGTAGTTTCAGATGATTTGTTGAAAGCTGAAGAAGGTCAATGCGTCGTAGGCGATGTTGGATTGACTAGCAACTCAGGAACAGTTGTCGAAGAATCCCACGAAACCACTGTGGAAGTTACACGGACCGATGAAACGGAATTGATTGATGTCCGTACAGTTGAAACTGTTGATCGCTTGTATGGCGCAGCGGAAGTTGTCACACCTGTACTTCTAAGTGATGAAGGAGCGGTTCCGACTGAATCTTCAGTGTCGCAGAACACGGTTGAATCTGATCCAGTTCGCATCGACGACTCAGCGCGGAGTACGGTTGAAGATCAAGAAAACCAAGCATCTCCTACGAAAGATCGTTCCTTTCAAGAATTGAGCGGTTAGTATAGAAAGTGTTTCCTACGTATATACTGAGATACTTCGTATGAGCTGATTAATTGATCCTTGTATAATTTAATTGATGTGTCGATTCGGCGATGGTCGGCCTTAGTAGAAAAGTACAGTACATGATTTTCAAAGCAGTGTAAGACCAACGACTGCGAATATTCCGGTGAGTTTTGAATTTTTGTGAACTAAAGGTGACGCATTGAAGGGAAATACTGGCATCATCCGAACAACCACAGGTTTGTTCTTGATGGGAAAAGAATGGATTTTGTTCGTTATACGGGAAATGAGAGAGAATTGGTGGCATCCTCGGGACATCGATTATTGTCCATGGAAATTATGGAGATACGGGACAATTGTTGCATCCTCCGGACGATTGTTTTCTCTCTTCTGTCTGTTCGATTAGTCGTGAATGAATCGCCGTGAGATTCTCCCTGATGAGGGCCTCAGCTTTCTCCTGCCTCTTACACTTGAAAATGAAAAGATTATCCCCTTCTTTTTCACAGACTCGTACTCAATCGACACCATTTTTGATACCACTAATTATGTCCGTAGAACTCTGAAATGCCATCTTTTTTATTATTGATTTTAGCAACCCTTGAAATCACTTTCGTGTAAATCTCGAAGTCCATTTGCGCAAGACAGCCATTCCATGTCCTGACATTGAATAAAAATGGCGTTATTGTTTTCCGATGATATTAGCTACGGAAATGTCTGAATCTGCCTTGTCTCCGTTTGCTAGGTAAAATTGCTAAGAAACTCAGCTTCTCGGTAAGGAAACTTCTTGGTCAGGAGAGTCCGGATACCTCGTCTGAAGCTGGTACTCCGACTGGAGGAACAGAACCGAACAGTCCTCTACCGAATAGCGCTATTACCTCTGCGATTGCATCGTCATCCTCAGAGATGCCCGGAGCAAAGGCCGTTACAGTTGTGATGGAGAACACAGTTGAGGCAGTTGGGGAGCCAAAAAACTCGATGCCTGAGGTCAGCCCTCTGCAGCCGTCTGAGCCTAAACCTGCAGGCTTGGAGGTTGGACTGGCCTCGGATTTCCAAGCAGCGGGTGTGGGTGATAAACAGAATATCATCGCGGATCATCTGGAAACTTCTGTCGTGGGTAAGTCTGCCGCGATTATGAAAACCATGAAAACTTTAATGAAGCTTGAAATCACACGTTTCAATCCCATGTAGTATCTTAATACTGTATCCGAGTATTTACAGCAGTGCTGCCCTACTCAGACGTGACCAAGGGCCCCATTAATGAATTTTGTTTTGTGGCTGGGGGCCACATTGCAGTGGCGGAGAGTCCTTTCATACCACGATAGACGATTGTTTTTGAGGTTCCTAATGTTTGCCTTTCGAAAGAAACATTTCGAATTAAATTCAGTTCTATGCATTGTTACACAAACATAGCCTTTTAGAGTTGTAGAATGGTAAAGCAACATCTTGAATTTTAAAATTCTCATTTCAATATACTGTAGTATGCATTACATTTTGAATAGTGGTGTTTGCCACCTTGAAAATTATAGGGAAGTGACTGCGCGATGGATAAAGATTCTCTGCGGGCGAGATCCGGCACGCGGGCCATATTTTGGGTAACACTGGTGTGCATGTTACAGTGCTTATTATTCACTGCCCCAAATTGTAGTACAGTATGTATAAGGACAGCAGGGTTTTGTAACAGAAGCAACGAAAGCAGTTTTTCCTTGGATATTGTTACACGTTTATGTGAAGCGTGTGAGGTGATTATTCAAGTTGAGCAAGGTAGTACAGTATCTCTTGAATTTCAGCGTCTTTCACTTTCATTGAATGAAAACCCAGCTTCGTGGTCGTACGTCTTGTCACTCGTTGTGTAGCTGCGACGCGGAAAGCCGTTCATATTTTATTTTTTTTTTCACGAAAAAGCTGACCGATTTATCCTGATTCTTACATACTTTTCTTCGATTTCTTTCCCAGGGGTTGATCATTCGACAGATGTTGCTGTGAACAGTGTGAAGCAGTCGGATGTTCCTCCTGCGCAAGGTAAACACGTTTCCATTCTTGAGTCTTGGGAAGATGCATTGTACAAAGTTCAGGGTTTACGGTGGAATCTTTATACTTGCATGTATAGTGATCGGGGAACATGAGCATGAATCAAATACATCTGGCAAAGGCGGAGGTTTTCTTACAAATGAAATGCTTGTGGGGAACAGGAAACTACTGAAACGTTCGAACAAATTGAAGGATCTCAAGTTTTTATCAAAGATTGGTAAGTTTCATTTAGCTAGAACCCACAAACTTTCGATTTCCTGGTTCCACTTGGGAAGTGCTAGATTTTTTTGGTTACGGTTTTGTCTGTCTGCGTATCTATCATTCCGTTACCTTATTTTCGAGTGGAGCTGTCAACTTCGTTCTTTCAAATGTTAAAGGATTCCTGGAAAACCTAGACGTGTTGTTACCTTTCCCGCCTCCCGACACGAGTGTGACCTTGCCGACGTCACTTCCGGAAGTATCTACCGATCCGTCTTTGAATGAGCTGACTTTATGCCGAAAAAATCGGCGGAAAGGTGTTGCACGTCGTCGTGTTCCTGTTCCATGTGCTGCACCAGAATCGTCGGAGAGTGAGGAACAAGTTGCGGAAATTTCATCATGTGAGCTTGAAATCAAAGATCAAAATGTGATCAAGGATGATTTGACTGATCATCCGGATGAACAGGTTAGTTAATTGATGTTAATTATTCTATTTTTCAATTCTCATGTCTGCGAGGAATGGGAAATCTTCGAGGATCGAAATTCTTCTCGTTACCATATTTTCGAGTTTGAATCCTCCGAACAACTGTGAGATTAATGAAGAGATCGCAATTAATGCCTTTGATTGAGCAGCCGTTAATGGGTCATGTTCAAAACCCTTGAAATATATTTTGCCAAGATGCAGATTTCTTCTAATTGGAAGGTTACTGTCTTCGTCGAAGCGTTGACGACACAATTTAATATGACTGTAAAAATTATTTGCATTTTTATCCCCGTATCAAGACTCCTTCAAAAGAAGGGCAGCGCTGACGGAATACGTGAACCAACCCTCAATTGTGTTCGGTTTTCGATGCAAAAACTTCGAAGGGTAAAAGTCTTTCGAGATCTCAGCTCTCGTCCTTTTTTTTCTCAGGTTGTAAACCACGAAGACCCATGCATTGAATCAAATCATTTAGAAGTCGAGTGCGAGTCATCACCGAATCTCGTATCCAGTGCTTCACCTGATGGCGATGAAGGGCCTCAGCATGCAGCGCAAAGCTCCGCTATCTGTGATACTACGAAATCCCTCTCGAATGGTGACGAGATTGAATGTGAAGATGTGTATGAAACTGCGGCCTCGGCGCTCCTCGTTTCCCAGGTTAAAAAGCCGAAAAAGCGGGCTCAACGACGCGGACTTTTTTTCGGTCAGCGGAAACGTAGTTCGAAGAAGAAAAAAGCTCCACTTATCAACCGCACATCAGCATCAAATGATGAAACAATACAAGCCGAGGAAAATGTTCCGATCGCAGCTTTGCAGGCAGATCCGCCAGAAATTCACGCGGAAAATGAAGATTTTCAGATCGGAGAGGACGGAATCAATTCGGGTGCTGCATCGTTGGGTGTCGATGGAACATTCGTCACATCTCAAGAAGCTCGTGAAAACGATATCTGTTCCGAAATAACTGAAAAAACGGAGTGCTCGGTGTCGGATTCCACGAAAGGGCCGCCTGAAGCGTCGACCGTTCCAGAAAACGCAAGTGTTGATTATGAAGAACGTCCAGTCAGTCCTGAATGTGATTATGATGAAACTACCATCGGGGACGTTTCTTGCGGAACGCTTGGGGTCGAAGGTGATTCGGACACGAAGCTTCCTGAGTCCGTCGAACTCGAAAAATCAGAGACAGAACCACCGTCAGCGTTAGATCCCGCGTGTGAAGAAAATTTGACAATTAATAAGAACTCCGCATCTTGTGAAACCGCTGAACTTCCTGAAACTGATTCCAACTCCGTTGCTGATCGTTCTGAAGACGTTGCCGATGGAGCACAAGTTGAAGACGGACCTGTCGAGGAAATTCCAATCCAGTGCGAGGCGGCGGCGGCAGTAGTTCATCAAGGCACTCGAATACGCGTTGAAAGAATACCGCCTTTAGATTCAGTGTGTGACGAGAATTTGACGAAGACCGAAGGATCTGCATCCGTTGATCACGCAGACCCTCCTGAAACTGATGAGAACACTGCTGTCGAAAATCTGGAAACTATTGTGGATAAAGGAAAAGTTGAAGATGAACCTGTCGAGGCTATTCCGATCGAGTGCATGGCAGCGTCAGTAGTTCGCGGATGCACGAGGAAACGTGGTCGAAGGAAACCAGCTTCGGAGAGATTGAAGAAAGTTCCAGTATCTGAAGAGAATTCGACGGAGATAAAACAGTCTGGAACCTCCGATCACGGAGAATTTCCTGAAATCTTGCATGACTCTGCTGTCGATGATTCTAAAAGAGTTGCTGATGAAGCACAAGTTGAAGACATACCTGTCGAGGAAACGCAGGTGAAGGACGAGGTGGCAGCAGTAGTTCACCGAGGCCCACGAAAACGCTCTCGAAAGAAATCTGCTTTAGGAATAACGAACTTAGTTCCAGCGTCTGACGATCATTTTACGGAGAAAGAGCAATCTTCTTCCCTCAAAAATGCAGAAATACCTGAAGTTGTGGAAGACTCCGCTTTTGATGATTTGGAAGCCGTTGCGAATGAAATACAAGTTGACGATGGAGCTGTTGAAGAAACCCCGATCGAGTACGAGGCGGCGGCGGCGACAGTAGTTTGTCGAGCTACGCGAAAACCTGCGCGAAGGAAACCTGATCCCTATCGCAAGCGTCGACGAAGAGGGAAACGCAGTCCGGCCGCATCTGTAAAGAAAAGTGCCATTGAAGTCGCCCATCCCCCGGAAGAATCGGAAGCAGTGCCGGAAGAAACATCTGCTGAGATTCCAGAAAATGAACCGGAATGTGAAAGTGAGCCGGCTGAATTGACGAATTTGGCGGAGGAAGCATCTCCGCCAAATCTTCACCTCGAAAAAATGGATGCTGATTCTGACGAAAACCTTGGCGGCTGTGGAGAAATTGTGACTCCTGAAGACATTTCTGTAGACGTCAATGACGAAGATAAAATCGATGAACTGGAAACTTCCGGTTTTAATGATGGTGTTTGTGGGCCAGACCTCGCTGATGTTCAACAGATTGAAGAATCCCCCGACACCTGTGCCGCATCAGAAGCCACCCATGATGGCAACGAAAATTTTGGGGAATCAAAAATTGAAGTTCCAGTTGAGCAGTCACAAGATTATCAGGAACCGGCAAACAAAATCGTTGGCGATCAGGAAAACTCGGAAACCCTTGACGAAACTGTTGACAATGAACCAAAACCGCAATCCAGAAAGCCTCCTGGAAGAAAGCGCCGAGGGAAAGCCCGCCCCTTAATTTCGCGAAGATCCGCACGCGGAACTGCATTACAGCCTGTAGTCGTGAACCCTTCTAGCGCAGTTTTGAATGATTTACCCGAAGCAACAGAGCAAAGCGAATCACCGAATGTGGATGACGTGATCGAAAACCAACCCAAGGAAACAAGAACTGCTCCAGTAGAAATCGATTCACCCGGCAGGAACACCCCGAAACGACGTAAAAGCTCAGCCGGTCTAACTGAAGCTTGTATGGAAGCGAAGAAACCAAAGATTTTAAGAGAAGAATCCACGGGGCGGCGTAGCTTGCGCAGCAACACGCGCAAATCCTACACTGAGGACTTCGTTGAAGAGTTTGTGGAAACGTCGAGTCCGAATCCTGTAGAGGAGTCTTTCTTGTCCGAGGACGACCAGGTTGAAGAGAAACCGGAAAGTACGAAACGTCCCGCGCGGTTCAACCTTGCTTTAATGGTTAAATCAGACAACATGAACAATTCGAGTAGCAATCTTGAAACCGACGATGAAATTCCTTCGGAGCAAATGTTGAAGAATTATTCTTCGGAGGACGACAAGCCTGAACAACTTGAACAATCAACAGAGATACCCGTTATCTCTTCCAAAGCGGAGGAGGATGCTGAGCAAGTACTTCCTGAAAAATCGGAAGCTATCAAACGAAAGGCTGCCGTAAAATCGAAGGAAAATGTTCGAACGAAAGCGAGGAAACCTCAGCCAAGAAAGCAGATTAAACAGTCGACACCTACATCAAAGGAGCTTCCAATAGAAAATAACGAATTATCTGCGAATTTGGATGAAGAAACGCCGAAAAAAAATGAAAGGAAGCCGAAGAAAGATACCGTGGACGAGCTTTCAAATGCGCTCAAATTTCTCACTGACTCGGTTACGGACATGTTCTCTTCTCCCAATTCGCCAGATGTTGACGATCCCCCGCTTCCGCCACCTACTATCCCTTGTGCCAAAGAATACAATCAAGAAGAGACCGAGCTTGCGGTAGCTTCCTTAATGGGGATTCTCGACGAAGAACCTGTATCGCAACCAGAAATTGCCCTCAGTGGTATTGGTTTGGGCGAGACGGATGTGTTGTATGGGGAACCCAATTCGCATGTGTTTGACATACCAGAGTCGGAAACTGGATTCGAATCCATGACCGAACCAGCGCGCCAAGTAGAACCCATCAAACCGAAGGTAGAAGAGTTCCCTAGTGTTGTGGAAGAAACTTCACGAGTACCTGATGAACCTCCGCGAAAGAAGAAGAAAAAGAAGAAGACTAAGCGGGAACGTGAGCTGGAAGCACAAATAGCCCGGGATCAGGCTGAAAAACCTCCACCTTTAGTTCTTAAAGAAAGTCCTAAATCTGAGCCTAAATCTGAATCTGAAAACGGCATTTCGTTTGAAGAATCCGATTTCATTTCTGTTGATCCCAAAGAAGCCAAGCCAGTGAATGAAGTGCTTCCTGAAAAACGGAGTCCGGAAGAACTGACCGCCGAAGACTTGTTTTTCCAAACCGTGGATGAAGGCGATGACTTCACATGTCTGCCGGCGTTGGAACCAGTTAAAATTGTCAGTGATGATTACTCGTCGTCATTTGAAAGTCAAACATCGTTGTGTTTCATCGAGCCTACATTCGTTAAAGAGCCTGAAACCGTGGAAGACTTGAAACCCGAGACGGAATGCGAATTCGAAACGCTGCAACCCTTGCAAGCTGTTCGTGAAGAGCTCATGTTAGAAGAAACTTTGGAAGACTTGCCTGTCGAATGTCCAAAAGTGCCACAAGTTGAGCCATGTCGTTCGAAGATCGAGTTTGACCCTTGCTCCTTTGGCGCTGGGGTTGTGTTGACGTTGGTCCAAGACGCATCTGGTGTGCACCAACTTATCATCCAACAACCCGAAGATACTCAGATTGCTGAAACGGTTGCTGAATCTTGGACGGAGCATTCAACTCCTGTTGTAGACTTTCCTGATGAGGATGCGAATCCCGCGTCACCGAATACTGCACAGTTTCTTCGATGCGTTGAAGACCTTCCGATGTCACCTCACGGAGTCGAAGACGAAGAATTGGATTATCGTTTTGAAGTCGATCGATTCATTTTCCGATCACCTACCCCGTGCTCATCCGACGAAGACGAAGAGATGGACGAGGAGGATGAGGACATGGATGATCTCGAAGAACCCGGTGGTAGTGATTTGATCCTTCAAGCCTTGGAAGGTATTCTCGAGCACGATGATATCACAGGAACCGGGGAGAATGAGCCGCAATCATGGATTATTCAGACTGTTGGCGGGATTTCCGAAAATGCAGATGTGCTCCAGAGTGTTCCAATGAGTACCGAAGTTGTTGCGGACACAGTTGGAGTCAATACGTTCCAGGCAGAATTCTTGCGTCAAGTCATGTCAGAAGCGTTGGACAAACAACCCGAATTCTTTGATTCACCCGCGGATATTGAGAGTCAGCTTCCGGAAATGGACCTTTCGGGTGATTTGAATGAAAATCCTGGAACTACTCGGAGTGTTGTAACGCCCGTTCCTGTTGAAGTTTTGCGTGAGGAGGCAAATGCGACAATCTCTCATGAGAACTGTCAGGATGAGAATTTAGAAGACGAACCGTGTCCAGCGAATGGACTGCAGACATCAACTGCAACATCAACAGTGGACGCAATCGCTGATACAATTGAACTCGTCGTCAATCAGCAAGAATTCGACGGCGTTGGCACCGACTTGCTATGTTCATCCGTCGGTGATTCCGACGATCACGATATCAATCTGTCGTCTCCAGAAAATGCGCCAGAAATCAATGATGAGGATTTCAAAGTAGAGCTGGCTGGAAATGAAGGTGACGCGAACGTAGAATTGTGTGATTTGGAAGTCTCTGAGGCGTATAATGAACAGTTGAGTACCGAACTCGATCATCGTTCGGAAAGCGGGTCGGAACTGCCGGCAGACGTGAAACTGGAAACCGAAGGCGAGGTGAAGAAATGCGCGTCATCTGAAGTTGAGGAAACGCGAGTGAGTTTGGCGATAAATGGCGTGAAGAAAGTTAATGCCTGGGCCTTGACTCCGACCAAATATGAGCGAGTTTTCGGGAGGAGTTCGCCTGTCAATATCCCTGATCCAGAATCGACGGCAGCGGTCGTTGAATCTGTATTCTGGGGCTTTGGGTGCTCATTTGCGACCGAAGACAAGTTATCTTCAACAAGGACAGCTGTGGAACTTGGGGCCCTCGGCAAACGGTCCGTTGATGGCGTTACCCTTGATGGTGAGTATAGTAATGTAGTTCACGAAATTCATTTTGAGTACTTGTAGACCTGTGTTTTTAATATTTTTTTTGCATCAATTCTGTTGTTCCTTGGCAGAGAGGTGTATGCATTTTTTTCTTGATTTTCCCGGTTCAGTAGTTATACGTGTTTAATGAACGAGAAGCGGCAAACCCGGTCAATTTTTTCGACGTTCCTGTGAATCTGAACGATGTAAACGTTTTCCCGTATGCGTTTATACTAAAGAAAAGAGAAATAAGGATGAAACGGAACTTCTGTTATACTACACGGGTTTTGATTAATCTGACTCACGATGAACCCTGTTCAAATTTCGTTTCATCGAGAGGAAACGGAGTGGCCTGTAAACTCGAAAATTGAGCTAATTATATGGCGTAATTATTCAGGCAAAATTAACTTTAGATCAAGCTTGAATGTTGTTACTACTGTATTACAGATCTGTATTATCTCATCGTAGAATACATTTTCGCGAACTGTTATATCAGAAAAAAATTGATTACTGTACTTAAACATGAAACGTGTAATCGTAGCTCATTGGCA
Organism: Notodromas monacha; assembly: GCA_905338405.1. Taxonomy (NCBI): domain Eukaryota; kingdom Metazoa; phylum Arthropoda; class Ostracoda; order Podocopida; family Cyprididae; genus Notodromas; species Notodromas monacha. Next base: position 56,284 of record CAJPEX010000346.1, read on the forward strand.
TGAATAATATATACTTCTTCGTCTTGGAACGAAGAAGCTGGGATTTGAAGATACTGTATTAGGAAAATAGTTTTAACAGTTTTCGTTCAAGTTTTCGAGTGGTTCGTTTTGTGCGCTTCAAGTTTTGCGTCAGAATCATCGCAATGTATTACAGTACTGTGCTTTACCTGAGGTGAAATCAGATCAACCGTTTTTCGCGCGACGGTTTCGCTGCAAGACGCTCATCAATTTTAATTCGTTGGTAGACTTCCTTGTGTAATGCGTATTTATACCCCAGAATACATGAAAAAATATGTGTCATGGCTTATATGACGTTGTACTTGTAAGGCCACGTTGCTAAGTTCTTTCATGTTGACATTTAAGTGCTGCGATCTTGCGAAATCACGGGACACTCTTCTTTTGCATTCCGCCGTTCTATTTCCTTCCTCGAGTGCATCGTAACTTGAAAAGACGACTCGTCCTGAATGGGGTGGATCACGTGGATTTTCGGTGGGGTTGATAGGGAAAAATTCCCAGAAACGAGGACTCAGTTTTCATCAGATATGGAAGTCTAAGTTCCCGTAAGAAAAATTTTAATCGGTTATTCTGGAAAATTCAGTTATCAGAGAATCAGTTATCAGAGAAGCAGTTTTCAAATGCTTGAAGATCGTCTGGCCCTTTCTACTGCATTGCGTCTCATCTCATTGAAGACTGGAATGACCGACTATTCCAATCGAATAAATTGCTCCGCTATGATTTTAAGTTTCGAGGGTTAATTCACAGGTGTAGTCAGTCTTGTGAAGATGGATGGAGATAAACGTAATTTTTAAACATTGATGATGGCCTGAACGCTGTTCACAAGTTTTTTCGCTTTGATCAGAAATGAAAGAAGACAGAACAGCTAAAAATGTATCACGTCAGCACGAGGAAGTAAGGTTTACTACTGGGCGCAATTGTATGTAATGAATCTGCTGACAGTCTCTAGTGCTACCGGATATTGAATTACCTTTTAAGTCGTACCCAAGTACCCACAGTCGTATACTCTTGGGGGATTATGACTGGGAACCCTGAGCACTCGATGAACTTTCTGTCAAGATTCTGTATAGACTACTTTCGAACCGTCTCTTGTACACGGTACAGTATTGACTTTACATGATCCGGACTGCTTCCCTAACTTGGAACTTTCCTACTACGTGTAAATTTTGAAGAAATGCTTTGTTGGCTAATGGTAAAGAAGTAGTAAATTTATCTAAAAAGTAAAAACGGCAGCAGCGAAGTACAGCAGTGCTTTTTCATCAACGCTGTGTACGAAACTGCGACGAGTTCATGGTGGATGTGAGTTCTTCACCGATGGGGAATACGGTATTTTGCTATCGTGGACTACCGCTCCTCCCCCTCTCTCTCTCGTTGCTTACTTGATTTTTTCATCCATCCTTCTTTCGCCTACCAATCCTGCGTCCATTTTTTGGTTGTTCCCTGTCACCATCTCTTTCATGCATCGCTGTCGGTCTCCCTGATGCGCTTCCCGCTGTCGGCCGGCAAACTCTCCCCCCACGGCGCGTCGCGTTTTGGGTCCCTCGCCGGCCTACGTAACTATTCGATCTACGTCGACGGGAACTAGGGAGGGTAGAAGCAGTCGCGTGGCTGATATTGGGTCACGTTCAGCCTGTTCGATGGTTCGCTTTGGAGAAAGTGTGTCTCGCAGTGCTGTCGTTTGTTGTGGTTCCATCGTGCGAACTTCGTATCCCGGTAGACTGAGGAAGAGCTGACGATTACTTTATTTGTGCGAGTAACTTTTTTACTCGAGTACCACACGCAACTTACACTCCCACAATTGAGAGGAAAAAATGGGATCTGCGTCATAGGTGGGTTTTGAGAAGTTTTAGAAGTTTAGGTGTGCATTATCTTTGATTCTAACGGGAAATTTTGGACCAATTTTCACAGTAAGGACGTACAGTATTTTAATGGAAATAATTGAAAATTAGTTGAATTCAGGTTCAGTTCGTGTTTAAATTCGATTATAAGTTGTCTTGTTTTTGAAATACTGTATTGCAGTTTTAGATTTACTAAAAGTGGGGTGGGCATCTTACTCGGAAGAATTTAATTTATTTCTAAAATTAACTTAGAAACCCTGGTGCGAGTCTTGCTCGAGGGCTCGTGGTACTCGAGTAAACACCATACGGTACAGTATTCTGCGGCTCTCCGATTTAGGATCGCAATTTTATTTGAAGTTAAAACATTGTTCGCCGTTTGAAAAGGAAGATTTGAGTGAAATGTGGCCTTTGCAAGCGTGAAATATTTTGGAATGAAAAATTGTGTCGTTGAACAGACTTATCCTTAAGGTTAAGACCTGATGAGAATAATCGGCTGTTGAAAGACTATGAGGAAGGATTAGTATTTAAAACTACAATACTTCAGTTGAAACGGATTTTATGGGTTAATTTTCTCGTAAATGAGTAATCTCGAAGATCTGTGTTCGAATTTCCTGAGTCTAGACCTCTGAAAACAACATTTAAACACGTGTGGCCCATGTTCGTGTGAATGAGTTATCGCTGCATAGTAGGAACGTGTTTGTTCGGAAGTTCGAGTTTTTTGTGATCAATTCGAATGCGGAATAGGATTATGTTCGTCAAATTCGAAGACCCGGTTTTGTACCCGAACGTTGAGTTTTCTTGGATCTGAGTAATCCACACAGGTCCTCCACGTGTCAATAGTTGATTAAATTTATCAACATGAAATTTAGTGCAGCTACTGACGAGAAACTTCGCTATGATGAACGAAGAGTTAGTTCTTGAACATTTTTGGCTCTGTTTATGTTCGCATGTTTTACCCACTTTCAGTTCGGTGTTAAAAATCTTTGATTTTGCCGCTGAAGTGTTTTCCTACGTTATTGAAAGTACAATAATCAATAATCGAAACAAAAATGGTTACTCCTTTATCCAAGGTAAACGGTTTGGTGAGATATGAAATTTTAGTGATTTTAGTTATGTCTGGAAGAAATGGAAGCTTTAGTGTGTACATCACTGCTATTGAATCAATCCTTTTGGAGAGGATCTCAAGTTCGCTAAATTTTAGGTATTTTATCTATTTCACCTCATTTTTTATTCGGTTTTCCTCAAAATAGTTTTCAATACTATAAGTCTTTGAAGTTTTGTATCAAGATATCGCAGGTAGCCTTGTTTAGCTTGGCTTCAATCGCTGTTCAGCTGGAGCTGGTACTGCCCGGAATTTTCAAAATGAATGTTCTTCCTATTACATTACACTAATCAAAGTATTCGGATGGTGTAGTCAAAAAAATCTTTATCCCGAGAAAATTTACAAAACTCACAAGTACCATATTCGTAGGTTTTTTGCTTACGCGAATTATTCTCCGGGAGATCCTATCACATAATGTGATTTGCACTTCGCGCAGAAATCCGTCAGTTTGGACGAGGAAGATACTCAGGCGTATTTTCCTGATCGAGGATTTTTTCAATTTCCTCCTCAGGTGGTCAAATCCGACATTTTTGAAAGAAAATAAAAAATGTACTCACGGACGCTTATATTTTTTGTGCATTGTTACAGACCGGAGCCAGTCTATGGATTGATTTTTTAAATGTCAGTAATCCTCTTGTTTACATCTTTCCTGTTTGGTTCTTCATTCTCTTCTTCTATTCGTGTTTGAATACCAGTTTTACCGTCCGTGAGAACTGGGAGAAACGTAATGTTTTCGGAGAAATCGTCACTCCAGTTCTCGCCGGTAATTTATTTCTTCATTTGATCGGTGGTTATGACTTGTTTTTGGTTTATTCCAGGTTGAACATTTTATTCAATCATCTCAATCATTTTTGATGTTTAAACGGAACGGCTGTTGAATACTGGAAAGGTGAAGACTGATTTTTTCACGTCTTGTGACCATGCCACACGCTTTCCTATCCGCCTCGAAAATTATTTTCCATGTTCCGCTGAAAATTCAGTACTTTTTTCTGAGTTTTTCTTATTTCAGTCATTTCTTCTGTATCCAAGGTATAAATCATGTGTCGCTGGCAATTTCTTCGAGCTCAAACGGATCGATAATATGTCATCGTTTAAAGTCGCTAAATTTTTTTTTGATGACTGATATTGAACAACGTTGATTTTTTAAGCTGCATGCTTTTCGAAATTAAGCTTTCATTTTGAAAGTTTTTTTCGTCCCGTCTAATTTGAAGGCCATTTTCGTTGTACTGTATTGCATTACGCTTGCCCTGCCCGAATAGCCTTTTGTATCAGGAATATTTTGCTCTATTAAATTCCATCTTGACTGGGTTTTGTCTTTCTCTTACCGCTGCGGATTCTTTTTCTCTGCTACTGCACCTGATAATTGCTTTTTTTCTTGCGAATGTATTAGTGTAATTTGCTCAATTTTTATTTGTGTCTCGTAATAGTTACTCGAAACGCATCAACTGCAGTTATATGAATTTATTCGAGCGAACGATTACGATTCGTTGCTGGGGTGACCTTCGATGTATCGTGATCAAAATTGTTTTTGTTTTTGCAGATGAGTTGAACTGCCACGAGGATCTCCGGTCGTTGGAGTTGGGAAGAACGGAGCCCGAGAAAATGAATTTGCGAACGAACTGCGGAATGAAAATGCACGAAGCCTTGGAATGCCTCCGGGGTTCGCGGCGCCAGCGTTCGACTCAGGCAGATCTCAGGAAGCCGCGTAAACGTAGCGCTTCCGTCGCCGGCGGCACCACCCGTGCATTCAAGATTCAGAAATGTTCGCCATTGAAGCGTCGCAAATCCGGAGGCGACGACATCGTGGCACAAAAGGCCACGACTGCCTGCAGTGTCCGTGTCGAGAAACTCGCCGTACCCGTGTTAGATGTCGCTCCTCGTCTGCCCGCCATTGTGCCCGCTCCGGCGAATCAAGCCCGTGAGAACTGCAACAGCGTGGAGTCGGGCTACGATTCCGATGAGAATTCCGGGACTAATTCCAGTAACCAGGGCCAGTCACCGTCTCGCGGGGACTTGGAATCCGAGCCGGTGTCTTCGGCGGAGGAGTTGAATAAATCTGGAAATGGCGACGAGGACGATGTTGGCTTGCTCAAGAAAAGGTGAACTAATGCGAAAAGAAGTGTAATCGTCTCTGATGATTTACCTTGGTGTGATGACGCATTTCGGCGGAACATGCTATTCGATCCGCTGTCGAAACATGTTGACGATACGAAAAAGAACTCTTCATGAATGAATCTTGAAAATAATAAAGAAATACAAATAACTTACCCGCGAGTGAAACGAAGTGGTCAAGTGTGCAATGATAGAATGAGATTTCAAATTTTGAAAATGAATTGCAGGTGGACTGTCTCCACAATCATCTTGTCTGCGACGATTTCTCTCTAAAACGATTTTTTTTTAAATCCCGACCGGCTCTCTCCCTGTGTTAGATGGTTCCTTTTAAAACAAAATCCACAATGAAATTCTAGCTACAACGAATTATTTCTGGTCCTTTGGATTTCGTTGTAGAGAGTCCACGCCTTCGTGTATAAAAACCCTCCTGTTGTTGATACTCCCGCAATGCTCATGCGAGGGTTACTTGTAAGAATTTGACCAGTTGAGAACGAACCTGAAATGACGTGCTTTGACGTAATGAATTGTTCTTCAAGCGATATCAATCCACTAAAAACGGAATTGTGTAAAATAAGATTCATGTTCCGTAGGTAAACCCGCGATTGTTCCTTGCTAATCGTTTTTTTTTATTTTTTTTATATATACCAAAATGCTGTTTTTGGATGCTAGGTGTGATGAGGCGGTCCGCATTCTTGGACACGTTCTTTCCCGAATGTCAGCAAAACGTTCAGCTCTACAAAATTCGCATGGATTAGTTGGGGACTTGCCTTCCTGGATCGCATCGCGCCTCGCCTCAGCCAACTTTGCCTTGAATCCGTCAACCTCCGAACCATTGTCTGCGCGGCTTTGCTCCTCCGCGGAATCAGTTACCCCCACCACCTTGCCTCCGAAACCCAGTTCCACGTCAGTTACCTCAGCTACAAAAACTTCTTCCTCGGAATCAAAACCGTTTTGGACAGAAGAGGATCTCGCAGCGTCGGTACAGTTGGAAATCGTTCTCGGTCCGAGCCGCGAATGCGATCTGGAAGAATTATTGGTTGTTCCCGGGCTTCCTACGGCGATGCCGCGGAAGCGCAGCAAACGGCTCAGTCCGCCAGCGATGACTGACGCCTGCGATGGCAACAAAATGGCCGATGATGACAGCTCGTCGTGTTCTTCAGTGTCATCTTCCTCGCAGCCGGCGTCCCCAATGTCGTCGTGTCAAGTGCTCAGTGTGTTCTTCGAGGTCAGGTCGGCCGATGCGGATGGCGACTCGTCCTTCTGTTTCCAGACCGGTTCCCTGTAGTTGTTCGACACCTTCACATTCCCCTTTCCCTGTTAATTTTATTTTTTCCTCGGTAGGAATATGTTGGATTGTGCTAGTCAACAGCCGGTTAATTGGTAGAATTTATGTTGCGTCGAAGAGTTGAATATGCCGCCCGAGAAAGTTTTCCCTCGTTCCATGGTTCAGCTCTATGGAATAGTGCTACGAATTTAAATTGAGGAACACTTCGAGTCGTCTGGCAGATCAAAAATGTTGCTGAGAGAGAGCAATTGTCTGGAACGAAGTAAAACTAGAAGAGTGGTTAATGAAAAGTAAGAAGTCTCACGGAAGGCGGAGAGATTCGGTTGTTGCCTTTTTGGTTTTTTTTTTTTCATAGTCGATGAGAAACCAAAGTTGAATGCGCTGATGTGCATCCGTTCGCCGCCGATCTTGTTGAACCTTTTATTTATTTTTGACCTACGAGGATTATGTCAGAAGTTTTACTGACTTTCGGATTAGAGTTTGTGAACGTACGGTAACTTGTTCGCGCACTTCCATGGAAGTTGAAGTCTGAGACTCGAATCTTCAACTTGTTTGGGATGCCCGTGAACATTTTAAAGGTGTTCCTTGTGATGCAGTCCTCGTACGTTATAATGACGAATTTCGACCATTGTTCGGTTTGATTTTGTTCCGCGGATTTGAAGCTTAGTCGTACAAAGAAAGCAACTTTTATAACGAACAAGAATAATTTTCAGCTACATTTACAACGAACTCTCATTTCTTGACTTGTGGGACGATGCTTGGTTTTTGTTCCCCCAGCAGATTATGCCTTCGTTTTAAAAAAAATGTCGTGTCGGACCCACGTGGAAAGCGGGTTGCCAAGTCGTGTTTGGTTTTATTGCATTGTTTTTTTTTCGTTAATTATTGAACCGTTCCCAATGATGAACGATTTTCTTGACTGCTGGATTGCCCGCTTGCTACAGAGAAACTAACGGAAAGAAAAATCGTTATCTTCGTTTTTGTGTCGTTGAATGTCCGCCATTTGGTGGGAGGTTTTTTGTTTTTGGATGTGGAAATGAGAAAACCCTGGAGAGACGAATTTATATGGAAATTATATAAATGGAATACGGTGCAGATTTCCGGTTGCCAGCGAATGACTGTTTTACATTTTGTCTTTTTCAAACGTGCACTAACGTAATTTATGGTAACTCCGGCGTTATTGTTTTTCCAGGCATGTGATGCTACCTGATTTACTTTACTTCTTTGATTCAGTTGGTTAGAGATGCCCGAAGACGGGGATACTGGAAAGGAGTAAGTCGATTGACTTTGATTCGGTGTATGCTCAAGGGTTGACGATTTTTATCTTTGCTGTAGAAAAGAGGCGTTCGAAAATGCCAAGGACGAATGGGAAAATGTGCAAACGCTTGAAGTCAATGTCGCTCGCAAAATCAAAGATGCGGTTATTTCGGAGGATACTTCTCGTCAATCCGGAACCACCTTGCTGACTTTTGATGAACTGTGGCGTCACGTTGAAGGGTGTAATCTGCATGGAGTTCCTGTGAGACATTTTTGTATTTTACGTTAAAACCGTCGGTAGATGGGTTAATTTTTTTTTTCAAGAATATTTTAAAATTGAAACCTATTTACGTGGATACCGTCAATCTGATTTTGAGAAGAATTTTAATTGGCTTCGAAGACTCTTGTTTATCTAGATTTAAATTTCCGAAATTCTTGATTACAAGATTCCATTTGCTCAAATGAGTTGCCTAGTTTTTGTTCGAAAGCGTGAAATACAGTATGTGAGCGAGTCGGAATTTTTGGCTTTTGATGTAAACATGGTCACGCCTGGTCAAGCTAGCGATTAGAAGTGACACCTTTCGAACTTTCCAGGAAGCCAGGTTTGACGTTGAAATTGACTCAAATGTTGTACTTTTTTCTTGCACTACCGTGGGGAGTTTCATTCATTCTCGTATTTGCAGGAGGGCTGGCACACTGAGTCAAATGTGCGCAATGCAGCGGTAGGCGTCAGGAAAATCTGTTTCCCCTGTGCGTGGATGCGTAAGTTGTGGCCAACTCCTCCCCTGCGAGACGATCTAGTAAAAGAAAAGGACCTGGTGTGCGCTTTAGCCGGTTGTAAGTTCCGTTTACTCATTCTGAATACTGTATGTCGGAGTTTTTTTTCGTCTAACTTCTCTTTACCTTTATATTTTCAAATCTGAGATGTTTTACAGTACTGTACATGGAGGGAGTACGACTAATTTTTTTTTTTTATTTAAAAGATTTCGAATCTTCGTAAATCGTGACCCACTGATTCCATCAAGTCGATTCCTCTTCGTGAAGGTTCATATGATTCTGATGATGGTTTTGAAAGTGAAAAATGCATCATGCTATGCATTTATTATCTGGGTCTTCATAACACCAGGATAATCGCGGAAACGAAAGAAGATCAGAGGATCAATTATGGGACTCAATTTTTTATGATGCGTGTACCACAGTTTTGAACTACAGCAGTACAGCACCTCGTTCTTTTTTCTTAATCTGCTGTTCAAATCACTGAACTTTCTTGCTCAAATCTATGATTTTTCTCCACAGGTCAATTCGAAAATGAGAATGAGTTTCACGTACGGGCACTGAAAACCATTTACAAGCGATTGGTCGGTGGTCTTGTTGATCCTCCTCGTTTTGGGTCGCATTGGGAAGACATCGGATTTCAAGGAACTGATCCAGCAACTGACTTGCGAGGCGTTGGATTTTTATCTCTAGTCAATGCGGTTTATCTAGTGGCCTCCGAGCCGAAGATGCTGAAATTAGCACAAGATGTTCATAGGCTATCGAATGACTCAAAACAAAATTTCCCTTTCATGGTGCTGTGTATTAATGTCACGCGGATTGCTTTGATAGCACTCAAAGAGGGGCTAGTCAATCAGTGAGTATAATTTTTCCATTTTATTTGCGGAATATTTTTGGTTATTGTCTTCGAAAGCTTTTCTGGCAAACTCCATATTTGCGAGCTAATTGAGTGAGATGGAGATGCAGTAGTCTCAATAATGACCCGTTCTTGGAAACTTTTCAAGGGCTAGGAATAGTTTTAGGCCGGATTCGGTGGATTTAAATTAATTTCGAATCTACTTGCCCATGTGACGCAACTGTAGACGACACGTTTTCCCCTCTAATTGCAGATTGTGCAACGAAAAGGGATCTGTGATCGGCGTAGTCAACGAATTGTATGCGTCTGTTCTTTTCCACATCTACTGGCGATGGAAAACGGAAGGAAGGACTATAGCTGATTCCTCGCCAATCCTTCAAGGTGTAGTATGGAAGCAAGATTCATTGCTTTCTGATGGATGTTTGAATCTTGTTTTTTTAATTCTCTCCGCGACTTTTTTTTTTTCTTTCTATTTACACGTGCTTCTTACCGAAAATACTTATCCTGTCCTGGCTGACTTGCTGTAAACGTATGAGCATCTTCTAATATTTTCGCTGCTCTTATTACCAAAGTTATCGGAAGATTTTTGTGGAATGTGGTAAGCTGTCAAATTTACCTCAACTTGTTTAAATTGCTACTGTCACGATTCAAGTTCCTCCGTCAGACTTACATTTTTAAATTTTCGGAGACGTTGACTTCGGTTCGGAGAATCAAAGTGATAACGTAGACATAGCTTTGTCGAATCTGAACCAATTCTCTAGTTCATTTCACTTTGTTACATTATTGCATTGGAAAAATGTTGAAGTCCCGTGGCAAATGCCAGTAGACTCTGTTTTGAACAGATACTGTGTGCACAGCAATCTTTAAAAACAAAGTTACCTGATTCCAAGAGAGATGAACTCATCTTTCGTTGTAAGGAAAATATCACTGCATTCAAACCCGTGTTGGTTTCACCTGAATTAGGACCTTCTTTCATGAAATTTCGGATAAACTATTTCGGAAGTGCTTAATGCTACTTATTCTTTCATTCATTTTCTTTTCCAGAGGCTGAAACGTATTGCAAAGGAAGACCTGGAGCCGTGATAAAGCGCTTACGGAATTATTTGTCTCAAGGGAAGTGATCAGTAATCAACTAAACCGGTGACTAAAGTAAAAATTGTGTTTGCTACTGAGCTCTGAAGCGCATTTCATCTTAAAGCGAAAGTAGCTGATCTCAGAAACCAGTGCTATCCAATATTAAGTTCGAAACGATGCGATTATGAACTGCTTAAATGTTTGAAGCTGTGTGCGACGGTTGTTGTGACTCAAAATCTGACTGACTCGCGATGCACATCATTGTAATGTCTGCAGCGAAATGATGCAAGATAAAACGATTTTAAAATTGGAATACAGTATTTCGAATCATTGGGGTTTAGAATTGTTCATAAGCTAGGTCTGGGCGTAGGAGCAGGTATACAGGGATTTCTGAATCGACATGTCGCGCGAAGCAGAAGTCTTCGTCGATAGAACCTGTCCTAGTCATATTGATAAAACTAGCTCGCGGTCTAAAAGTATGAGTACGGAAAAAAATAAGCTGGGCGCGGAAGATACAAAATATGCTTTTATTAAAGAAATTCACACTTCACCCGAAATCACGCTTCAAACCGGGGAGATTTTCAGTTGGGAGAAGCCAGAATTGCCGTCTTAGTTGGCACTAGGGAATTCACAGCGCAACTCATTTCGCCTGTGAATTCTTCCAGTGCCAAGGATGACAGTCAATTCATTTTCCCAACATAGCACACCCGCCGATACGATATTTTTCACAATAACGCGATCAAAATGTCTCAAATATTTCTGCAACAGAAATACGGAATTCAAAAGTGTTTAGTCATTATCCAAGTCTAACCTATGCATCACTGATGAACGAACATTTCCTTTTCCAATCATACGCGAACTGCATTCATCAGACCAACTTCGCGCTGGCAAACGGTCGCTTAGGAGCTCCCATAACAAATCCCACAATCCAGGCAAAAAACAAACAACAGGAATGCATCGTTTCAACATTTGGCACAGGATATCAAATATGAGCTCTTCGTTCACTTGAAAAAAAATCCACACATCAACTTGTGCGTCATGCACTTCAAGCTTTTCTCACGAGAGAATGGAACGGATGAGCAAGACAACCCTTCGGGTACAGAATACGTATGGCTTCCATGAATGAACAAAATCCTTTCGAAGGCAGTTGAGTACAGATTTATATAAAACATAGGCTCTCAACTTGTGCACCACTCGGCCTATCCATTCAGAAATCAAGAAAATTCGGAGATTTGTAACTCCCAATTGTAGGCTGACACTTAGTAGGAGATATGAACTTACGATTTTTCTGAGCTACATGAATCGAATTTTAGAAATCCTTCAGTCCTACGGGAGCTTCTCCATGGGAAATAAATCCTGAAGGGGGCTCCGTTGAGAGCATCAATGACGACAACGACTCGTGAGAACCTCCGCTTCGCTACATACTTGCCATTTAACACGCCTTTGTATTCAAAAATAATACCACGAAGCCAAGGTATTTATCATTGATATTAGATAAGCTCACTGAGGATCAATTTTTAGGCAGCTGACATGACACAGAGTCCTTGGCACACCCTTCGTACTCCATCAAATTTGGATTGCTGAGATCGCCGACGTCATCAGCTCCACCGCCGCCGAACAGCGGCTCCCCGAAGTTCTTCACGCAAGCACACCGGAATTTCCCAGTTCCCGGCTCAAAGAATTTCCTCGGCACTCCGGCCCAACTCCTCTCAACACCGCCGCTGCAAAGAAACGAAGACTCTGTTAGCGCAGAAAAAAGAATTGGAAAAAATGCTTGCGGTGCTGGAAAAAAAAAAAACCGCGCTATCATTTCTCCCCTGTTCAGATTTGAAAAGCAAACTCGTGAGCCTTATTTGCTCTTTCCCTCGTCCGTGGAAACAAACTGAAGGCACGGCCTCAAGAGAGAGAGAGAGGAAGAGCGGAAAACAGCGTGTGGGTGAAAAGAGGAGGAAATGAGGGAAAAAGGACGAATTATTCAGATCTTGATGGAATTCCTGGCTTCGACTGCACATGAGGAAAAATATAAAATGAAGGAAAGCTGGGATTAGATCGGAGCCTGATAAAGGTCGATTTTCACACTTGGTTACGTGCTGGGCAAAATCTCGCTGCCTGGATTCGGAGCTGATTCCCTGCCGCTGTTATTTTTTGAATTATATATTAAACCTCGCACGCAACGCACATAATTTTTTTCGCCTTCCCCCCGCAACTTTTACGCATCCCATATTTTCTTCCCTTTTACTCACCTCCTTTCGGAACACCAAACCCGGCCGCCGGAATCCTGTTTCCATTCGGAATTGCATGGCGGGAATATTTTGCGCAAACTTTCCTCGGCATCCTTGGACTGAAAGGCCTTCCGCAGGTTTTTTGTGAACTGTTTCTGGTAAGCTGTCGGGCGTCCTTTCGCATCGTAATATCGTCCACTCAGTTTCCCTGCGGAGGGGAAAAACATTCGGCGTTAATTTTTCAGAATACAAAATTGTAAAAGCTCTTGGCGGTAAAAAATTAAATTTTATCGGATCAGTTTATTTTAAACTCCGATACGAGGAACTTTTGCAGTATTCGACATGAATCCGAAAGTTCTTTTTTTGTCGACGAAATATGCATCAGATATTGACCATGAACGTGGCAAGATTGAGAACTACAGTGCATTAATTATTTTTAACCCCTGATTTATGCGGGTGATTTTAAGCAAAACGAGAACTTCAGTCTCCCCAAAATTCCTATTTCTCAAAAGAAAACGTAAATTTCAACGGCACACTATTTTTTCTGGTAAGATCTTCGAATAATTTCATAAAATTTAAAATATTTACGAGACTGCAATTGCCAGTATTGTATTCTAAAATACAGACCACACCGGAGTTCACCGGAAAAACCTTTGATATAAAATCAGGTACATCTGACATTTTCTTAGAATGACTGTGGCACACAGGTTATAAGATGCTTCCTACAATGGTTTTTTCCAACCGCTGTTCCTGTTCCACTCATTTTTGCTATGAACGTAAAATATTATGCGTGAATATTTTTCTTTTCTTTTTGCATGTGGAGAATATTGTATTCTCTCATTTTTCTAATTACCGCTTCTGAGATTTTTCCTTATTTTTTCTCCTGAGTAGCTAAGCTGCTGTAAGATTTTTTAAAAAGGGATCTTCTGCACTTCAATAATTTCATAACACTCCTCAACACTCCGGATTTTTCTTGTGGGCCTCGGAACAAATTGGCTATTGCTTATAGATTTCACACAACTCCGCAAAAATACCATTCATTCGGAAGATACTGTATGCCCATTAACCGAGAAACCACTGCGATCCCCCCACAAGAGCCAAAGTTTTAAAAAAATTGATGAAAAAAAAAAGGCCAAATCGCACTCAGACGGGGCTTCGCAGGCCCGTTTCTGACTAACCGACGCAGAAGGGGGCCAAAGCAACTATAACCCGCGAAAGTCGTGTAATCAATACCCCCACCACCCTAACCGTAGGTGGGAGATCTACCTGGAACCCACCCGGCCATTCCGTGGCCAAGGGGGGGATGGAATGGAATGGAATGGAACGAAACGAGATTAATCGCGTCCAGAGATGCAATGCATACGCTTCTGCTCCGCGAAAAGGCTGGGGGTGACCTGAACACCAAACACGCACGCTTTTCTTTTTTCCTCACTTCCGACCCTCTGCCCTGTGACCCACCAAAAGCGCACGAGCTATTTCAACGCATTTCTCTGGAAAATAGTGAGGGTTTCTTTCAAAAAGAAAAAAAAAAAACTTTTAACTTACTTCAAAAATTAAAGAATTAAAAGAACCCTCCCCTGCTGTACGAGGGAATCATTTGAAAAGATAAGCGTGTCGACCAAACAATCGAACCAGGAAGATTCTTCTCCCGCGATTTTCACATTGAAAACATTACCCGGGTTCAAGAAAATATATTTCCAATGACTGGAGTCAACATGTTATACCATAACGATTTCTCGCAGAAATATTGAATACACGGAAAATTTACCCGCGAATACCATACTGAAGATACATTATTTTCAGCTTTACTGCTAATGGAATCGAAAAGAAGATAATACTTCAGAGGAGCTTACGATTTACGAAACTAAAAAATATATGCTAATTCATTGGAATTTTGTTAACCCAAGTTACTAGTTTTTTTTTCTGCATTTGTATAGCCTGCATGGCACGAAATATTGTCACTTGACCTCTAAAAAAGAAATTCGTGCATTATTTCCAACAAAATCTGAAACGGAGTTGATAAATAATTATCCCGATTCCGCGAGCTTCAAAATAATTAGCATTTAAAAGGACAGTACACAATTTTGCAGCTTCTTTGCCAGGACGGTAACAAGAAATGCTGCACAGTGCAGTATCCGATTTCCGCTTTCATGTCTCAGTTCCACGCGTCCTTGTTGAAAAAATAAATTTTCATTCGCCTTTCGCTTTTTAATTTGTTGAAAGCGGAAAAATATTTTCTTCGTTCTAAAAGATAAAAAAGAAAAGATTCGGTTTATGTAGCTCCTTTAAGAAATAATAATTATCGCTATAATTTATTATCGGTCTTCTGAAGATTGAATTTTATTCGTATCAAACAAGTCATGCGGGATGAGAGAAATCAAAAATTCCAACGCATGAATTATTAAATGCGATCCGTTAACCAAAACGAATAGGTCCATCGATATATTCAAAAATTCCGACACGTATTTTTCCAAACACAACCGGATATTCTTCCTGGCTTTTTGCGACATCGCATGCGAAGGGGTGATTTCGCGAAAAAGGCCGTTTTCTGGCACGGGGGCGAGAGGATGAGTTGACCCCCCTCTCTCGACTGAGGCCCAATATGGATCGTAGGGCGAGAGTAGCACAAAACTTCTCGGATTTCACCCGCACGCAAAGCGAACATCATTTGTCGAAACCATTTGAGGTTGAAAATCTGAACAGTCATTACACTTTACAGTGAGACTGGAATGGGTCAAGCTCGTGACGGGTTGCAAAAAAAAGGGGGGGGGGAGAGGGAGAGAAAACCAAGGGTTTTACGAGGAGGAGATTGGTGATACAATCATGATAAATCCTCGACATATTTAGTTCAGGGGACTTTATCAATTTACTGCGACTTTCTTTTATTCGCCGGTTGATCGATAAGTTTTTCCGAGACTCCATGCAGTTTTTTTTTTTTTTCACTTCGACTCCATTCATGTCTTACGTTAGCTTAAATTTAATAAGAAAATTGAGAGCATAAAATACCATGGAAAAGACGGTGTCCAACACTTTGAATAAAACTAGTTTCAACCCTCAGCGAAAATTTCGGACAAAGGCTTTTGTTGTTTACTTTCAGCGCTTTCCGTATTTAACTTTAATATCAAGTTTCTCGGCCATTTTTCACTATTTACTGTATAGCAATTGTCATACGTTTCTTCTAAACTTGCCTTTCTCCTCTCGTGAGAAATTATCCAGAATTCTACTACTCAGCATTATCTCGACTTTCGTAAGTTGAACCAATCGTAAGAATCGCAAGTTGAACCAAGATCCGAATTTTTCCTCTCAAATAAGGTTTTTCAGACCTGGAATATTGTCATAAGATCATTTTCAGGCCATGCAAAATACTCAGCAAATAAGCACTGTAGTACAGTATTCCGAACGATTTTAAACGAATTAAATCCGGCGAGAAAATATAATTTCCTCCTAATGACGGGGTGAACTTTCAACCTGATCTTTTATCTACATAGAAAATATCGTAAGTGAATACAGTACTTGAAACAATGATCAAGAAATGATTAAGCATGCATTGTTGGAAATTGAAGCTTGTCTACCTTTCTTCATACGGCGATTACACTGTAATCTGAATACTGTACAATATAAAAATGAAGCACATTAACATTATTCATTCCCAATGGACAAGGAACTGCAATAATGAAAAAGTTCCCTCAGAAGTGAGTGATACCAAAATTTAGCTGAAAGATTGGAGAAGCGTGCGGATATTAATTATGCACAAAAGCAACAACAAAAAACTTCATTTGAAGGACAAATATTTGTTTTTCTTCAGTTTATACAAGGAGAGTATCGAGAAATCTTGGAATGCATCCGTCATCGGTATTCTTAGACGTTCACATTCCATTAGTGCAATGCATGAAAAAGCTCCGTTAAAAATGTACGAAATAATTATATAACTGATCAAATCCCGGAATTGATTTTCGAGATGAAAAATCAAAACGTCAAAACTGCATGAATTAATATTTAAAAAAAATGAAGAAATCAATGTTAAAAATGTAAGAATTTATTTATAAATGAATAAATAATGTAAAAATTTATTTAAAAATGAATAAAATTAATGTCGATCATACATTAACACCGGACTTCGCTTCATGTTCATTTGCACGCCTCAATTTAACCCCTGCCATTTCAGCTCGCCAATTACAAGGGATATAAAAGAAAAATTAAATTTAAGTTATGGTCAGGAATTTGCCTATCTTCCACATCGACTTCGTAGTTTTGAACAGTCGCGGGTATGTTCATTTTTTTCCTTCTCCAACTTGTTCTATGGGTTTTTCATCGGGTGCGTTTTTCCCCCACTTGTGGATGGAGCAGCTGTTTTCCCACGGCAGCTGGTGCTCATGAACCAACTACAGTATTTCCTGGGAAGTTCCACTCACTTTACTCTCATCAAAACCAACAACACCCCCCCCCCCCTCGGGTTTCGAAGAGAAACACGTTTCAATGTTCACAGGTTAAAGGAAGGACCGATTATTTGGACTTGATTTCGGAGCCAATGAATTTATCGATTTGAAACTGTCTGCACGAAAGAGGGGAGCGTTTTCAGTTCAATACAAAATTTATTTACAGGTCTCCACTAAGAAATCCGTATTTGATTCGGAACCATTAAGTAGACTCAATCCACTTATGCAGATGTACTCAAGCGACATCTAACCGCGCTAATATAATTTGTTCGCGCATACGGACGAATTAGCACAAATAATCGTATCACCCCCATTTCCCGGGACACCCTTGCCAAAGGTAGACCAGTTGTCAAGTTGGCGGAACTAATATTTTAAACGCTTTTCTGCATGTGCCCCAAAAATTCATTGAAAAAATGCCCCAAAAATTCATTGAAATCAAATGAGTATTTTGACTAAAAGAAGTATCAAATGCTCAATAAAGGCGATGAATAAAGTCTAGCACTTTTTGTCTTAAAAATTTAGTTACCGTATTTACGCAACTAGAAGCACCCTCCCTCAGGATTTTTCATGCCGACGATTAAAATGCCATTAAATGGGCGGATACACAAGCACCCACTTACTTTCCTAGTTTTCTGACATTCCAGGAGCTTATAACTAAAGAAAAGAAGTACTCGAGCGTTTTGCGGACCAAAAGCAAGATTTCCTTATAAAAGGCATATTTACGCAAATTGCTTGAATATACGAATATAAGCAACCCCCTAGTTTCTGAGCTTCTAAAATCGGAGATAATGTATGTGATGGTGCTTATATTCGCGTATATGACCGTACGCGATAAACTTTTAAAATACGATCTCTTCCTTCTCGTCTAAAAAAAAATGTCACGCGAATTTGTCGTTACACGAGTCATTCATAATGCGGGGACTCACTGTACACGGTACAGTATGTACCCTACTTACTCCAGTATCACGTGCACATTTTTCTCTCGAATTTAAAAGAAAAAAAAGGGTTGCGCGTCACACGCGGGTATGCATTTTCCAAAAATATTTGAACTCTGGCTTGGTAATTTCTTGTAATGGAAGATTTTGGACCAAGTTTACCAGAAAATTAATGTAGCTTAATTCGTGTTCAATTCATGTCTAAATTCAAATTCGGGTGTTATTAGTTTTCAAATAAGTGAGACCCCCAGGTGCGGAAATAATTGGTGCATCAAGAGTGTCATTGAATTGTCCCAAGTTGAGTCTTGTTTTCACATAGACTTACATTATATAAATTTTAATTTGTGTTTTATGGAAGAAATATTCTTCTTATTCCATGAAAAAAATTTTGTTTGTCATTTGAATTTGATTCAGTGAATATCTTTTCAACCTAATAAGAACATTTGGAGCATTGAATAGTAATCTGCTGTACAGTTCATTGAAATGTTGGCATCTGTAAAAATAAAATCCAAGTCAAAAAAAGAGAAGGAAGTCCCTCTATGCTATAGGTAATTTTTAAAATTAGCTGAATGGATGGGAAAATGATGGGAGAAATATCAAAGAATTTTTCTTGCATAGATCTTAGGCTTAATTGGAAGAACCAACCCTAATAAAAGTCAATTTTCCTGCAATGTCCTCATGTCAAGTCAGTGTCCATATGTTGGGCTTTTTTTTTTTAATGAGTTTTCTAGTTGAAAATAAATTTCCCTATGTCGAATTGTCCCCATGTCTAGGTGTCCGCATGTGGGGGTCTCACTGTATTGCGGTTTTATAGAATCACTGAAAGTGGGGTGCGCATCTCATTGTTGGGGGATAGGATTAATCACATTTTTTTTCAACTGAAAAAACCCCGGTGCGCGTCTTACTCGAGTCGAGGGTACATTTTTCTCACAAATTTTTGATTTTCCTATTTTCGGGCAACGAGGGTTTCGGTGGGTACAGGAGGGGGAGGGGGAAACACAGCCGCCGTGTGGCGAGGACAGGCCACAAAAGGGACAGGGCCAGGGCAGGGCAGGGCAACAAGCAGGGAAAACAGGTTTACGCTGCTGCTGCTTGCTCACCAACATAGCTGTATTCCCGATCGTAGAACTTGGACCATTCGTCGAGTCCGCGGAGATCCGCATCAGACAGGCCATCCACGTCATCGATCAAACCTTCGGGCGAAAAGTCGCCGGTGACGAACGCTCGGGTCGCGTCCCTGCCTGCGGACAAGAAAGAGAGAAAGACACGTCCGGGGGTCACATTCAGTAGTTATCGTTCGGCACCGCATTTTCACAAATAATCGCAGATGTTCAAAAAGAAAAAAGAAAGAATGAAAGCGGCGGAAACGAGTATCGTATTCGTGGCATGGTCGACGAGGCAGTTCCTTCCTCTTATCCACTGCCCGCATACTTCATTCTTTTTTTTTCATCTTTTACCCCCGCCACGAAAAAAAGAAGCTTGGAATACGCGTTTGAGAGGGTGCGAATTAAATTAAACAAGCCTTATACTCCTAACTGCATAAAGAAAAATTGAACGAAAATATATCTACTGAAGCATTGACTGATATGTGACACGACTCACAAGAAAAGTCTAGATCCGAGGTGACGAGAACACGATACGAACTCGGGAAATAACAATTGGCGACGAATCCTACAATTGAAATATATTTAAATCGAATATCGTATTTGCGGTACCAGCCACGTTACGAATTCATGATTCATCAACAATTTTCATGGCCTTCTATCAGAATGCAAACGTTTTCCTGATTGATTTTCATGGGAATTGCACAACTCAGTTCTTCATTCTGAAAATCCTTTCGTAAGTTCGAAAGCGATTCATAAATAATATAAAAACTTTCACGAGGAAGAAAAACACGAAACAGAACTTTCAACGATAAATTCACCGCCTCGACCTTTCTCATAATTTCCGTGAGAAGAATAATACTTTATTTGTCTCCGTGCATGTATTCCCATGATCTATTTCCCGATACGAAAGAAATTTACTGAACAGCGAGAAAAAAAGCTTTTCCCCGGTCTCAGTATATCGATGAAATTCGCGTCTTCGTAGATCAAAATTGAATAATTCTGGAGGGGGAAATCATGCAAATCTGAAAAAAAAAATCGAAGCAATATTGGCTGACGTCGGAGTTGGTTTGCCTCGAAAGGGCTCCTCACCGCGAAACTTGAATTGAAAAATTCGAGATAATGTAGAATTGTAACAGAATCGTATGATGTTTTTTGCGACATTTAAAACCACTGATATAAATCTACAGAATAAAAGGGGAACTTCCCATCGAGGGACCCTTATTTTCATTACAACAATAAGTTGAAATCCGTGAATGGTAAAAAGAATGAG
Organism: Notodromas monacha; assembly: GCA_905338405.1. Classification (NCBI taxonomy): domain Eukaryota; kingdom Metazoa; phylum Arthropoda; class Ostracoda; order Podocopida; family Cyprididae; genus Notodromas; species Notodromas monacha. Next base: position 76,563 of record CAJPEX010000346.1, read on the forward strand.
ACGCGAGACTACAGCAGAAATCGATTTCTGGCTCAGAATTCGCCACAGAAATACACAGAGACAGAGAAGTAATAAAATATTTAAAAGACCTGAAAGATCATGGATTATAAAAGATAAAAAATCGGCTAGATTTCGAACATAGTACATTACTAGCACTCACCCAAAAATACAAAAACACCTAATAACGGTCTAGAGAAATTAAAAAAGAATCAGAAATACCTGCTCCAACACACTTGACCCAAATAATCTTACCATTTCGATTTTTTGATCTGTTATGCCAAATGCTAAGGTAGTTATCGTATTACAATAGCTGAATTCAACGCAGAATACCTCGAAGACAAATGATCTCAACTTATAAGATCCCAAGTTTTTTTAAATGTTAAATCTCGCTGCCAACATACGATTTTCCGCGTTTTCTTCATATTCTTCATGTACGGTTGAACAATTTTTTTGACCTTTTTGAGCTCTACGTGAAAAAAGTCGGGAGGACTCCGAAAATAAAAAAAAACACATTCGATACACTAAAAGACATATAGTTTCCAATAAATTCGGGTAGTTTTTATCCAAACAGTAGTACTGTATCCGTAACTGTTCGAATACTTACGTCTGCGCCTTGATTCATCGAACAGCCCCAAGTAAAACAGTAACATATAACTTGCTTGTTGCAGTTTCTATTTACGAACATTTTAAATATTTAATTGTAGACCTCACTCGGGTATTGCGGATATTCTTCGGATAATGATGCGGCATTTATTAGTCAATATGGTGTTCTCCGGGAGAAGGACAAAATCCATACGCAGTATTATGACAAAATCCATACGCAGGAAGTCCAGAAAATGTGTTCCCCTTCCTCGATAAAAAAAAACCACGTTCAACGAAAAAACCGAGAACATAAGAAAATTACACCGCAGCAGCAAGGAATCGATTAGCCGCTGTATTTAATAAGTAAGAGGGGTTTTTTTGTGGCCTGGAACGAATTGACCATTCCATAAAGCTTTGCATTAACCATTTCAGACTTCTCGGAAAGTTACAGACTTTCCCATCGAAAACAGACCAATTCTCTTGACCGAGGCACCACCACCACTGCCGCCGCATCTATTCAACTTCAGACTCTCCGCCAGTCGCCGCCAGAAAATGGGCTCGCGATATGCGGAGGCGGCGCAACAGCAGCGGAGCGAGGGCGCCAGTCCGCCCGAATCTGGCGGCAATGCGTCGAATCAAGACGACAACAGCCGCCGCACCATCACGTTGGAGCGGTGCGAGAGCAGCCACAAGATGACGAGTCGCCGCACTGCGACGGCGCGCAGTCGCCCACCCGACATCGGCATCCTCGCCGTCGAGTTGTACGTGCCCAACTTGTACGTGGACCAGGCGGAGCTTGAAATTTACGACGGCGAGGCTCGCGGCAAATACACAAACGGCCTCGGCCAAGAGGAAATCGGTACAGTAATTCCTTTGTAACCTCGTCAGACTACGTTCCATTTAAATTAATATTGCGGAGTCAGATGGCTTTCTTCCTAGGGTTCTCATGTGTCACTGGTAGCATGGTGAAGGCACCTCACGTTATTTTCCCGACTTGAAAAATAGCCCTAGACCGAATTATTTTAAATAAATGAGAAAAATTACTGTACTGAAACGGGTTGATGGGAGGAGCCAGCGACATCTACATTACATGACCGAATGCGTGATCATTTCTCGTCTCGACAGAACAGTGAACCTTTTTACGCCACTATGGACGTGATATCCATCACACGAAAACTGAACTGTACCTCTGTTTTAAAGCATGATAAAATACAGAAACGTGAGAATGGTTCAACAACTTGACTTGGTTCGGGAGGAACCAACTCTCGCAAAAAGGTCTATCTGCAACAAGACAACATTTCAAGAGGAACCACCCTTTCGTCGATTTTTTTTTTCAACTTCTTGAGACATCCGACAATTAATAACGTATTGTCCGTGCTTAGATTAAACGGAAATTCGATAAACGGTGTTCCTAGATCTCGTCGATGTTTCCAACTTCGAAAATGAATCACAAATTGAAATTTTCACGAATTCGCGTTCTAGCTTCATCTCGAATATACTCGTGATATGAGGGCGTCCGAAAAATGTACATCCTCTTCGGAGATCTTAACGAAAATTGCTCATGCCTCATTTCAAAGTACTTTACAGTATTTACGCGTAACATGAGAATCTGTAAAATTTCAGCAGACCTCCGAGATTTTCTTGTCAAAAAATGTTCCTAAAACTGAAAAAAAACCGGCCACCAGGCCTTTTACTGGAGAAAGTGCGAAATGAAATGAAATACAAAAATACCAAAGGTAATTCTTCAAACTGAAAACAATTATAACCTTCGTGACAATTGAAACACGATGTCACCGAAAAAAAAATTGTGAAAACGAAGAAATCCTTAATCTCACTGTCAACATAACTTCGAAATAGAATTTGATATCGAAAGCTCTCCGAACAACACTTGGAAAAGCTATTCAGTATGATACTCCTACCAATGGTCAACTGATGCATTTGAGGTTACAACATAGAGGAGGCCGCAGGCTGATTGATGATTCATTAAAGGTGAAAACTTGCCTTAATTTTCAGCATTTCCTAGTGACCTGGAGGATGCAGCTTCAATGGCAATGACTGCAGTGGACATGCTTATGACCAAACACGGCGTGGACTGGGATATGATAGGCTTAGTTCAAGTAAGTTTCTTGTCGAAATGCTTCTTCTGCAATTACTGTACCTTCCAATTTGAATTACAATACACAAAACTAAAGCAGTTTTAACAGCGAAGTGACAGAAAGAAAAGAACTTTTGATGAGTCATCGCGATGATGCTTAATTGCCAGTGCGGAGCAAATAAATTAACATCCAACACCTCGTCAAATTGAAATGAAGAAATTCTCTTCCCACATTTCCACAACGTATGCATAGCTTGAAAAATGCCTCAAGTTAATGTTCAACGCCGCCATAAATGTAGAAGTAGATTTATTCATTCGCGTTTCCATCCGATAAATCCTTTCCCACACACTCAGAAATTTAACCCTGGGTAATCGGCGAACTTGAAAAATTATAAACTGACCATCGTAACTATAACCGTTAAAAACTGCGGGAATTTAAATGGAGTCAATCAACATCTTCTGAAAGGATAAAAAGAACTATGCTCGAACATGAATCATCAGTGTTCACGGGGATTCTTTTGCGGCTTTCTGTGTCTCAGTGGAGTTTCATGCTCAAAAATCTTTCAATATCTTCAGAAATTAAAAATATTGAAAAAGATTTTGCAAGGGGATCTGAACAATAATCAGTATGTACGACATTCCAGCTGATTAACTGAACTCAACACGAAGTTCAGATCACGTTAAAAGTAATTTTACAAACGTGACGAAATCCATTTCACACTCCTTTCAACAACCTTAACTAAATTAGAATCGAAGCAAGCGCAAAATTCCTGATTTGAGTGGCAAGTCTTTATTCTTGCTGTTTCGAGTAAAATTGATAAAATCATGCGCCTCTCACTTTCTCTAACGAGGAAAGTTCCAGAACAAAAGTTTTAGCCACGATTCAAGATTACAATGCACCTTAATTCCCAGTGAAAACTGAAGCGAGACAAAATCCCTTTCGGCATGACAAAAAGTTTGACGTTGATCAGGGAAGAAAAATTAATGAAACAATTAACGCCAACGAGGTTGAAAATCTGCGTTCACAATTCGACATCAGACCCACTTTCTCAGAACTCAAGACAGGTGTCACTCGAATCGCTGATCTCACGCATGAAATGAACAGCAAAATTCACCACATGATTCAATAATTAACGTCTTGGACTTTCCTCCAAAATGCGATTCATGTGGTGGTTCAAAAACTGAACTCATTAGAGTGGAAAAGCATTTTATCCCTTACAACTTACATACCTAGTACATTCTCCTCAACTTCGGAAGGTAAAGAAATTCAGAAGAATTTTGAAATTCCTCCCTTCCCTGATCACTTTACCGCGCTTTCATAAATTGCCTTGGAAGAATTGAGAAAGCGCATTTCTTTATAATTCCAGTTGGTCCTCGCAAAGTAGGATTTTTCAAAGAAATTTCAACGTTGTTCAAAAAATATTTTCGTCGATCCTGCAAAATACTGTACAGTATCTCAACCCGTCGTGAAGCAACTAACATTGCTTCATGATTCGCGAGCAAGTCTCACATTCATGTAAAAATCGCATAAAAAAAATAACATAATCTCAAGGTACGGTATTCAAAATAGAGCTTATGTAACTCAGACCTGTTAAGAATTCGGTGACGAGTGGACGTTTTATCGAAAGCAGAACGAACCAATAAACCAAGATAGATGTTGCATTGGTATGAACTCGAATTATTGATGCCAATGACCATGTCACTATACAGTATAACTGCCATAGGTCAGAAAGTCGACTTGCATTAGCATTTTGATGGATGTAAATGTCACTTAGCGGGGAAAAATTCTTCTGTGCGGTTGACATAACATAAAGCATTGGAGAATTAACTATTCAGTAAACGCATTTCCATTAGGATTAGATGATGAAATTGTAAAATATCACCGTATTGATACATGATCACCGATATAATTATAATTATCTGTGACAGTACAGTAATGCGTGATCAAGCCCGCATGATCAAATTTTAAAGAAATTACAAAATGAAACCTTATCGTATCTCGTCAATGAATCAAAATCCGTTACACGGAAAAAGCTATCGAACGTCAGTTTGACTGCAACTTGAAAAGTTAGGCAAGACAATTCTGAACAACAACGAAAAAGGTTTTCTCGAGCAGTCAACTCAGTTATAACATTCGGGCAAAGACAGGTCGGCACAGAGACTCTCATCGACAAGTCCAAGCCCATCAAAAGCTACCTCATGCAATTGTGGGAGGCTCGCGGGTCCCGCAACCCCGACATCGAAGGCGGCGACTGCATCAGCGCCTGCTACGGCGGCGTGGCGGCCGTGTTCCACGTGCTCAACTGGCTCGAGTCCACCGCGTGGGACGGACGATTCGCACTCGCCGTCGCCACTGACGTGGCCATCTATGACCGCGGCGCCCTCCGTCCCACGTCAGGCGCCGCGGCGATCGCGTTGCTATTTGGCCCGCACGCGCCTCTCATTGTCGAGCCCGGGCTGAGGACGACGCATTCGAAACACACTTATGACAGTTATCGGCCCGTGCCCGAGTCCCAGTACCCGCTCACGTTTCAAGAGCTGGCGGATGAGTCCTACTACAAAAGTATGGAGGACTGCTACCTGCGGTTCTGCAAAAAGTGCGAGCACCGTGGCATCTTCTCTCGTCAAACCGGGCGACACAGGTATGATTGCCAATTTCCTAGCAATGTGTTGATGCGAAGGTCACACGTGTGAAAATATACTCTCAATCGGCTCGAAAATATGATCTAAAGAAGTGCTGAGATTCCCGAGAGGGTCACGAGACTACAGGATTGCGAAACGATTAATTTTTGAATGAAATAAGACAAAAAAAATGAATCTTGATGAATTCAGCACAGCAGCTGAAAAAAAACCATAAAATTGTCACTCTGAATATTGCTCTTCAAATTTAGGCCAAGTTTTGTCAGCCTGTTGCAATTATGGCAATTTATAATAATTCCAGTGACATTTAAAAAAGTAAAATCCATTTAAATGTCGACAAAAATTCGTCAGTCAATCAATTCGAAAAAGGAAAAATCAACACGTTTCAACCTCATGAATTAATTTATTTTTCGTTTTTTTTTTTAAATATATACATTCCTAATTTTGAATTTTATGCATCGAAATAGAACATCGAGTCCTCCACAAAATTAAAATTTCTGAAAAATACAAAAACCCCTTCATTGGATTAGTTCGGACAAGGACTTTAAAAAATTCGAATTCGAAATTATATGCTAAAACTGTACATAGTCGAATTTTTCAAAGTGCCCTAGACAAAATGCATTAAAAACCTCCCCAATTGGAATTCTTTTCCTCGCAAACCATCATAAATCGAATTTTCTGGAGGCCTACTGTCTTTTTTTTGACACGGCAAAGATAAAATCAATGGAATACTGTATTACTTGATGCGTTTTTATCAGAAGTGAAAAAACGTCTTGTCAAGAAGGGCAATTAAAACCCTTGCTTCTCAAGTTCAGCATCCTTTCAACTCATTTATGAAGCAATTTAAGGCCTCAAATTAAATAACTCGTCTCCAATTAAAATTTCCCGTAATTCTTTCTTTCCCGACACGAATGCTTGCTTCCCTACGTTAAAACCTCCCTCACTCGAACATTTTTGCTCGTCTCTCGAACTTCGACTCGGAAAGGTTTGAATCTCCTTGAGCACAAGCTGGATTTTCATGCACCTCTGAAGTTCCCCGGAGAAATCCTTCAGAAGTGCATACAACTCAAAGCCTTAATTCGGATGCTTCCGACCTTTCGCAGTTTGTACGACTTCGATTCAATCGTGTTCCAATGTCCGAACGTGCGCATGGTGGAGACAGCGTTCGCCGTGATGTACTACGCGGACTACACACGGGCAACGGCGTCCGAAAAGGCCGCCTATTACCCGGGCATCCGCGCCGAACGTCCCAAAGATGGCAAAGACCTTTACGCCAAAAAGTTCGTGGCAGAATTGACCGTGTCCACGCGCAGATTGTTCGAGAAGAAATCTCTGACCAGTGTGGCGTTGCTAAAGCGCATCGGAAATGTGCACACAGCGTCCGTTTTCGCAGGACTTATATCAGTGCTCATCACAACGCAGCCTGAAGACCTCATATCTCACAGGGTATTAATTTTAATCTAGTATTGCTTTCTTAATAGTCCTGGTTTCATGTGAATGTTACGTGGAAATTGAGGGTCGCTAGAAATCTAGAATCAAAGGGGTTAAAATTGATTCTGCGTAATGTCAAGGAAAATCAGTGAGACCCCAACATGCGGACAGTTTGACATATGAACATTCATTTTTCAATAAAAAAGGCCTGACATATGGACACTGACTCGACATGTGGGCATTGCATGATAAAATTGCCAATAAATATCAGGATAATTGACTTTTATTAGGCTTAAATGCAAGATACAGATATTTCCAACCCTAAGATCTATGCAAGAAAATTCTTCGATATTTCTCCCATAATTTTTCCATCCATTCAGCTAATAAAAAAAAACCTATCACATGGAGGGATTTCCTTCTCTCTTGATGACTTGAATCTTATTTTTACAGATGCCAACATTTCAAAGTAATGTACAGAGGCATACTATTCAATGCTCCAAATGTACTTATTGAGTTGAAAAGATATTTATTGAAATCAATTCAAGTGGCAAACAATTTTTTATGGAATTCTGAAGAATATTTCTTCCTTAAAACACCAATAAAAATTATAAATTGTAAGTCTATGGTAAAACAAGACTTGACTTAATATAATTTAAACTTAGGGACACTCTTGATCCACGTCCAAATCTGGGGGCTCACTGTATTTGTATTGTACCCAAGTCTTCAGCGGTTCTTTCAAGTTGATCCATTATGAAACTTCTACAATTTACATGGATATCAAGTTCTTAAACTCTGTCTAGAAATTCAAATGACTTTACATGTGGTTAGAGAAAACGCGTTCTCAATTAATTAATTTAAATCATTGACAACATTAATAAACACGCATCAGTTTGCATCGACTCATAATTTCAGCAAGAAATCGGGATTCGTTGAATTATTTAGACTTCAACTCAGTTTCGAACAACTAGAAGTTTAACGATTTTTGGTATAAAGTTGACGTCTTCGTATTCATGAGATTTGCAGCCGAGAAAAATGCATTTGACTGATCGGATCGGATTCTTCGACGGAAGTGTTCAAACCAAATCAAGATATTGAACGGGTTTCTTCTGTGATCAATCTTTACTGTATTTTGTAACTCACATTCATTTAAAGTCTCCAGGGTTTCATGATCTCTGCACATTTCCCTGTTCTAAAAAACAACATGATTTTTTTTATTACGAACACATACTTTCTCCGCATTCTAAAAATCACCTCGTTTTTGTCGGAGTACACGCAAGTTATCCCCGATTTTGTCAAATCCACAGAAACAATCCATGGCTCTTACGTTCAATGTTGAATGACGAAACATTTCCCCCAAAACTTCCTCTTTCTGAAGATAGGAATCTTCGGCTACGGAAACGGGATGACAGCTTCGATGTTCGCGATCGACATCAGCGAGGACCCGGATACACTCAACAGGCTACTCGAAGGCATAGCAGACATCAACGCGCGGTTGGAAGGTCGGAAAAAACTAACTCCAGACAAGTTCGTCGAGATGATCGAACGACGGGAAAAAAGCAGCTTCGCTGCCCCGTTTCGTCCCCTTGACAACCCTTCCAGTCTTCGCCCCGGTACTTGGTACTTGGAATCGGTCGACTCCATGCACCGACGCGTTTATAAACAATTCGGAAAAGTGAGTCCCGATACACTCCAAACATTCTGCTGACTAACGAAACGATCATCTACTACAAATAAACTGAAAACGCACACGTGGAAACTCGTGCCATGTATGTGCGTAGGGTTAGATTATTATCCAAGCTTCATTCTATTTTTTTTTCCTCGAACCCGAATCCTATTCAACTCTGAATGCAGTTTGACGTTGATAACTCGAACCTCCCCATGCCGAATTTTGTCAAGTCCCTGCCTGGTTTCCCTCAGAAATAATGCATTAAAAGCCTCTCGTAGTCGAAGGCTTTCCTTCTTAAACCTCCGTAAGTCGAATTTTGTGGAGATCTTTTGGGTATTATTGTCTCAACGCAGGAAAGAGAAAAAGCAATACAAAATTAACGGCGTGTTTTGAAAAAAGTGAATAACTCATAAAGCAAATGAACACTTGCCTACAAGTTCAGCATCCTATCAACTTATTCAAGAAGCATTTATACAATATCTCGTAATTCTTCCTTTTCTCCCCAACACCTTTGCTTGTTTCCCCAACTCGAAACATCCCTAACTGGATTATTTTGCTGGTCCCTTGAAATTATAATTAGAGTAGAGGTTCGACTAAGAAAATATTTCGAAAAATTGACGGAATCGATTAAATGAAACGGTAGGGGTAATAACATTTTTATTGAAACCCAGGGCCTTTGTGGAACCGTTCATTATACTGTTTTCGAATGTGGATTGATTTATGACAAGCAACTACCGCAACGGTTTGGCAGATGTCGCCTGATGGCGCCGCGCGAATATTTATTTTCCACAATAAATTGATTGCAACTGGAATTCCCACCACTAAGACTCGATCCGAACCCCCTAAAAAAAAAAAAAAATCAGGAAAACTAAAGACATTGAAAAAACCTTAAACAGATCCAGCGACTGACGTTCCAGAACGCGGCGCCTTTTTGTCAGAGCAACGTTTGGACACTTCTCAAGCACCGTGAAGAAGGATCAAACGCCGAACCTCAGTGATATTGTGAGTGAAGTGTATCTCGAAGTCAAAATCAGGGGAGGTCTTACCTTTTCATGAGATCAACGAACGAAGGGAAATTTTCGGATTCAAATTCCATGGAAATTCTGAATGCACTCATTTTTGTTGTCAATGCACCGCCATCTTTTACTTGAAGGGAGTGATTCGTCGCGTCGGAAATACAGTACATGACCCTTTCAAATTTGGACCTGTTGACTAGGATAGCCTTTTAGGCGTCCAAATTAGACTTGAGCTTTCCTTGCTAGGAGATTTATCCGCGAAGGGAGAAATACCGTATTTACGCAAATATACCCCTTTTCCAACTTTCAGCAATTCGCGTTTACATTAGGAAATCATCCTGTTCGCAGCCCACAAAAGGTTGAGCTGCTCAATGAAGCACTTTTTTATATTTAATGCTTTCGAAACTGAATTAAAAATGAAGAAATGGTCAGATTCTAGCTTTTCAAGATAGAGTACATGAGTCATGGATTGAAGGGGAAGAACAAGGGCTTTGTGACACGATTTTTTTTTTCATTTCTGGTCAAAAAATAAATTTATTCGGAAATTCTACGTTCCTCAAAGGTAAAAGCGTTGCATTCATTGGCCTGGTAAATGAATTCTAACTTCAGGCACGGAAAATCGAGCGGGGTGCTTGTATTCGCGTCAATTCGGTACAGTCAAACCTTAATAACCATTCGTTTTTGAGATTTAACGGGGATGGCGGTTCAGAGGAGGTTGGTGTTTCATCAGAAAATCTTAAAAATTCAAAAACAAAGTATACTGTAACAGGAAATGAAATTTTGTTTCTTTCAGGAATAAAAATAACCCTGGGACGCGTAAGTTATATATCTAGCTACTTTTCCATAAAATTTTTTTTTATTTTATCTTTTCTGATTTTCCATTGCTATCATCATTAGGGAACTTCTGTTTTTTTTTAAATATGCTGGTAGTTTCAGAGGGTGGTGGCTTATTGGGAGCTTCTTAACGGGGTTCGAATAACTTTTTCAATCAACCGTCATTTGGTGGTCTTTCCAGGAGATGAAAAAAAAGAAAAAATGTGGCAGCAAAACCCGTCACCGGAATAACTAGGAAGCAACCTCACCCGCAAAAAAGGCATAACCACCGCCGGGCCCATAGTGGTCCTTGCCGTCGGTCACGTCATAGACCCGACCGAGAATCGCCAGGAAAATCTTGCCATCAGTCGGGTTCGAGAGCTGTTCTGACTTGAAAATGCGCTCAGGTTGCAAGTCGTCTTCCACTGCCAGGCCCTGATCCGCCATTAACTTGGCCCAGTCCGTTTCCAGCGTCTTCTTCGGGCTCAGACCCCAGTAACTTCAGAAACCCCCTTCTCGTTATTTCTCAACTCTCCGTCGCATTTCGTGTTAAATAAATCCAGTTCTTTCTACTCAGTTCTCAAGTTAATGCAACGGTTTTTTTATCGTTGAGGATATTTTTTATACTCGGATTTCAAGGACCGCGTTTCCCCGAAAATAAGATGGATATCACGTCGAAATTTCTTCCAGGACAGAAGAATTATTATGGTGTGTCTTTCATTCAGATGGATAAAATATATGTCGTGAAAGTGAATATGCGTTGACTTTTCGGGATACTCAATGATGGATCTTCCAACAACATGATCAAAAAATGGATAAGAGGTTTCAGAGCAAGTACAGTAATTCAGTTGACCAGCTATTCTTGTTTTACTAGAAAAAAGGGAGGAATAATTTTGGAATAATTTTTAACATACATTTTTGGGGGAATGTCAAGCTTTTTCTTTTTTGGGAAGGAGAGCTCATATTTGGGGTGCTGTAAAAGGGCTAAGGCGCAATCTGTGATTAAGTTTTATTTGCGGGGAAACATCGTACGCACAGTTGGACAAGAGAGTGCGGTCGATCTGAACTCCTCTTCGCGAATAAATGATTACCAAACTTCGCTAAAATATGTTCTCTGTAACCAGAACTTCGGCTTTTACATCTTGGTCTACCTGTTACCCTTGAACGGTTCAAAAATAATCAGCTGCTTCAAGGGCTACCAGAAAAATGCGACTGAGTCAAGGACCTCCGCGTTTCTTTATAAAGGTAAGCGGCTTTGGGTAGCACTGCCAGTGTGGGCACACGTACTTGTTAGCCCTGTTAGGTTTGAAAGATACTTGGGGGAATGGACTTCGAGTACATCTTTACCTAGAAGAGCGCCCAGTCCTTCACGCCGGGAATTTGGTACAATAACGACAACGCCGCCGGATTCCATTCGTGGATTATCGCCACGATGCCGAACAGAATCGCGCCGATAAGCACATAGTTCTTTATCGCGCCCATGCTTCAACGACTCTAGGTTCGCAGGCATAACAAACAGATGAGTTCTCATGAAGCGGTCATCAGGTTATCTTTCACGCTTCACTTGACGGTGCACGATAAAAATACAGTACAGTATTGGGACTGATTCCTATCGGGCTATCGGGCCGAGTGTGCTTCAAATTCCACCGGGGATGAACGCTGCATTCGTGTACGAAAGTGTGACACCAACCACCAGAAAGACGTTGAACTACTGTATTTATTCGAGTACCACGTACACCTCTTTCTTCTCAAAACTGAGAGGGAAAAAGGAGGTGCACGTCAAAGGCGAGAATAAAATTTTTTTTTTAATTAGATGCGATATATTTTATTTCAATGGGAAATTTTGGACCGATTTCAACAGAAAAACGTATTGCAATGAAAATACTGTAATTAAAAATTAGTTGATTTCACTAGATAAACTCATGTCAGAATTCAAATTCGGGGTTTCTTATTCTTAAAATAATTCAGTTTTAGAGTTACTAAAAATGGGATGCACGTCTTACTCAATTTTACTGCAAAATCGGACTGGCGCGTCTGACTTGAGGACGCGTGGTACTCGAGTAAATACGGGTAGATTAACTTCAATAACCGAATTCCATTACATCAGTCAGTCTCAGCCGCTTCATGCGAACTCCTCCAGAAAAAAGCGTGCACAGAAACACACGACACGTGCAGTGCTGGCGACGAGATTTATATCACAGAAAAAAATTGCCCAAGAAAAAAAAGATAGACTTTCTGAAGGAAGGTGGAAACGGCCGAAAGCTATAGAAAGAGGCTCGCGACGACTCGAGACTTGTCGTTGTGCGGTTGCGACCCGGGTTTTCCCTGACGCAGCTTCGAGTCTACGTGCCAGAAGCGCTCGCAGACGGACGCCAGGCGGCCGCGCGACGCAGAGTCACAAAAATGCATCACGTGCTCTACGATCTCATTCGGAAGACCCAGAAGACCAGTAGGGATGACGCCGGCTGCACTCTGGTTCGCAGCCAGCAGCGGAGTACCCAAACGGTCCTTGAAGGTCTGCTCCAAACACTTGACATGCTTCCAATCGTTCGCCGAATAAAGCTTCGTGTCGATCACAGCATCGAACGGTCCGCAATCTTTCAGTGCTTCTGTAAACCCTGACGAACAAAGAAATAGGATGATTAATTACTGTCACGTCTCGAACGATAACAAAGGGAAGCTAAACGGTAGGAATTAACGTGGCTAACGGTCTAAGGTTAAATTAATTCTGCACAGGAAAGAGACTTTAATTAAAGCATTGGCTGAATTTGAAGCTCGGACCGTGTTTTCCGATCGTGAAAAAACCCATGCACAATTTCTTCGACAGATTTTTTATGATTAGCTCCCAAGAAAATTCAACATCGAACAGTGAGATTAACTGACTTCAAATGTTATGGTTAACACATGAGAGATTGGGCCGGGCTCTTTCCCCGATAGGAAATGGAAGCACAGAAATTGAAGCTTTCTTCCAAAATTAGCGTTCATCATGTGGGAAACTTTTCGAATTCAATATCCGAAAATTGTGAATGGGGCCAATGAAAGCTGCAAGAACTGGAGGCAAAAAAAATACAATTACATTTTCAGCCTGATCAGTTTTTTGAATTGACTTGTTCTCAAAATGTTCCTGTTTGACCTTCCGACAAAAAATATAATTTAAATCCATACAACACGGGAATATAAGCCCAGTTGATGAATTTGAATTGAGAAAAAGACATTTTCGGAACTTTCCGCCTGCTACCGTTCGGAATTGAAACTTGACGAAGTAAAAAAAAAAGAGCTCTTGTAAGAAGAAAAGCTTCGCTTCAAATATTTCAATGAGAAATGCATAAATAACTCGAATGACAGTTCGTACGACTCTATGATTCTAACTAATTATTTTAATTCCAGGATTACAAATATATTCAAATATTACACGTAAATAAAGCTGAAAAAAATAGTGACATTTCGGGGAAAATTTCAAACCTTGCACGACCAGTTTCGGCAGCATGAGCGAGACCAAGAGTTCGGTCTTGCTCTCAGGCCGCAAAACGTGACGATACTTGAGCACGTACAAGCCCGACGATCGCTTCCAACGAGAGACTCCTTCGGGCGGCGGCAACGGGTCAAGAGGTTCTCTCAGCGGGAACCGGTCGAAGCACTTGGGGTTCTCTAAATCCGGCGAGTCTCTTGGGCGGAATCCCAGTTCCAGCATCCAGAAATTCAAAAGTGCGATCAGCGGCTCAGCCACATTGCCAAAAGTTGTAGATGTGATGAAATTTCTGAGGCTCTGCGGAATTTCTCCATTCGAAATGGAACCTGGTCGACGAAGCTCCTCTCGCAAACAAGTTCTGCAGAAACAGAAAGAACTGTCACCCACAAAGAAAATGAAAAGGTTATAAATGTAAAGGAAGGGCATACATTTACCATTTAATGCCGCTACGTTACCGTTTTTCAGCATCATCGGCTTCACAACTATTGGTTGATTTTTCCGAGAAAAAAAACATTTCATTCGAACAACAGTAGCAACCTAATTAGTAAATTGATGAACAGCTCTGAGCCGGTAGGCTGACAAGTCCGGGTTTTAATTCATTCGAAAATAATGAAATGGCATGTTAAAATTTATCAATTGAAGATTTTAAACAATGCTTCCCCCAGATATTCAGCATAAAGCTTTCGGAAATGTTAAGATTGAACAGTACTGGTATCACATCAGCGTGGAGTCGATTACCTGTATATGAGCAATAAATTTTATTGTATTTATTGCACAAAAACTGTACATGAAGGTAATGCACTGTATTTTCTCTTAGCTGTGAAATTATTACATACATGGGTAGAACTTTTATTTGACCTCACATTCAGCCGCGAAGGCTCTTACAATATGGCTGCTTGAAATTAGATCCAAGAGTTTTTGAGCCACCATGAACTTCTCATATAGTTAAGTATAATCCGAAATTTCAAACGTTAGTCTCCTTACAGACGTTCCCCGATAATACGGATCATGACCACAGTCTCATCTCCCAAAATCTACCATCTTGACTTTCTGTTCCCAAACATCGGGAACTGAATCTCTGAAGTTGGATCAATAGAAAACTTCGGTTCTAGTGGTAATTAACACACTAATTCTAAAATAAACTAAAACAACACGAAAGGACACGCACACCTTAATGGGCACGGGCGTCAGGACACGAACTAGGTCACCGGCGACGATCCCCACACTTCGCAATGTTTCGTCCTCAGATAGCAACGTCCTGCCATCGAGAGAAAGATGGATATTGGAGCCTTCGTATCCGAGCTTGTGCAAGGCCGTATTTGTCGCAACGATGGCATCCCTGACTGTCGGCTCACTTCCCGGAACGTCAACGACGGCGACTCGACGTCCTGACCCAAACCTCACCCTCAGCTTCATCACAGAATAAATCACATCACGCCCAGAATTTCGAGTAAATTTCCTGGGAAAAATCACGGAATTTTTTTTTTTCAATAACTTACGATAAAAGAATACGTGTGTATCAGACGATCACAATAGCAAACTACCATGAATTTGGCGTACGATAAATGAAAAATCGGAACGGAACACACATGAAGTCGGGAAATTCTTTCACAGTCATCGTATCCACATTCATAGCGCCTTCCATCGTCCTGACTTTCGTTTTTTAATACCGAAAAGTTCAAGCAATTGAATTAGTCATGATCAGCCTTCATTTTCATATTCCTTTTTAGCCATTATAGGAAAAAAATCGCCCGATGAATGCCAACGCGATACATTTTTTTCGCACCGTCGCCTCAGATAAAAAAAGAAAAGAATCTCACGATATGCGCAACTATGGCAGCGTTCAAAAATTCGAACATTCTGAAAGCCGAACAAAAACGTAAACACTAAGTCTTCACGGACAACTCAATGAAAGACATGGAAGGATTCTCTAATACACCGAATTTAGAAATCCGCTCCCGAACTTTTCCCAGGAGAAAAAAACATGAACAAAAAACCATCGGAGTCGGGGTCTCTCTAGGACAAACTTATTATCGACGAATCGTGTAGAATCCAGCGGAATTCACGTCCTTTTCGGTTCGGAAATCGTATCTGAACTGCTCAACATTGAAAATCCAAAAATCATGAACGTTATTCATCATTTGAAATACGAATGGTTAAAAAGAACTCACTTCATCCTTCATCCACGTAGCTTCCGTGAAAAGACTGATCTCCGGCAAGTAGGTCTGAGAATCGACAACAAAAAAAAGCGTTCAAAATACTTGAAGTTCTAAATCCGTTTTGCAGAAATTCCACACTTGTTTAGAAACCAGGACAAAAAAAAATTACAGGAAAATAAATCATCCCAACGTTGACTAAAAAAAAAAAAAGCAGAAAACCATACATCCGTGGTTCGTTAAAAGAAAGATTTTAAAAGTAAATTCTCAGGCTAACGCTACCCCTGACAAAAGCTGTAAATGAGAGCTCCGGAGGTTATTTGAAAAACTGGGCCATCTAAATATAATTTTCAGATTCAACAAAGCATATTAGATAATTTGCAGAGAAAACCCAAAAGTCTGAAGCCGGAGATATTATGTTCCGAAAGGTGATAATTTAAATGAGAAAGCGTGGATTCAAGAACCAATAAAGATGGAAAATATTTCATTCAGATTTCTGAAATAGTGATCGTTGGAGAACTTTCTCTTTCGGGAAAACCCCTAACCGTAACATTATAAAATTAGGCATAATTCGTTGAAAATGAAAATTATGTAGAAGGGGGTGTAATAATGGAACGCTGCAGCGAAAATGAAATCGAGGCCCCGCACCAGCCACAAGTACGGTACTCACAGATCGAGATCCATTCAGAAAGTTCAAACGACGATTCAGCTCGAACTCCACTCCTTCAAGCCCTGTAATTCAGAGAAAACGACGCAGGAAATCAGCTTCGTGAATTACGCAAGCGTCGCCAAAAATTCCCCGCCAGGCCACGTTCGGGGCCTCAATAATGCATCGATACCCCGTCTCGCTCGGCACGCGAAACGCCCTGGGATCCATAACTTCAGCACGCCAATAAAGCCCCCCATCGCGGTGCATTTTTCATTGCAGGCGGCGAAATGGCCCCGATCTCCCCACTCCACTAACATAAATTCGCTCTCACCCTCGTTTTATATTTAGAGAGCGAGGAAATGGAAATAAAATACAAAAAAAAAAAACACGCCGAACGTGCACGCACGGGAACCTCGCCCCATCACCGGGCAAAAAATTATATGGAATCGGACGAAAAATATAAAATATGAACGCACGGGCCTTGACACGCACAATCGAATATACACGCGATGGCCGGAAACCGTGTTCCCGTCGCCACGCAACGTCATCATCGCAAACACTACCCAAGGGTTTCAATCTACTGCCGGCAATGCACCTGGATAATTAACCCAGTAGCAGCGAACATGTGATGAATTAGACAGTCGCGTCCCAGAGCCGGTCATCATCAATTTACTAATTCCTCCAGTGAATTTTCTTTGCCCAGTACGAGACGTTAGCCACGCATTTGTTCGTGAAAAATTAAGAAATGAACCTGCGCCTCACGCGGCGGCTTGAGCAACGGAAAAAATAACCCCGTAGGTTTCAACTTTCCCAACGCAAGCAGGAAAAAAAAAAGCCTTCAACACCCGAGAATGTGAATATTCATTTAAAATTAGGAAACTTAAAACTGCATCACAACCGATCATCAGAAAAATTATTTATGTTTTCTTTGCCATAAGCGAAAAATCTCTAGGATAAATCAAGGCATCAAAAAGAAATTTCCGTAATTTGAAGTCCTAAAATTTGAACGAAAGGAAAAATACAAAGCTTGCTAATGCGTCATGAGCAGTCCGTGACTCACGTAACCGGATATTTTTTCCATAAATTCAAAAAGGATATTTTCTCGATATTCTCGACACACGCACACAAAGGTTCGTGTCATCACACTTATCTATAGTACTGACATTAAATTACAGCACCAGCAAATGCATTTGTTCAAACAACTTTGTGCACCTTGGCGTGACTCAATGGATTCGCAATGCTTTTTTCTTCGAAACAAAAAAACCGATCTCTTCACCCCTTGGCACCGCAAAAGCACATTTCACAAGGGATTGAAAACAATTTACGACTTATTCATTGTTCATTTGGCGATGACGTCATCTCACCCAACGTAAAACTGGAATTGCTCTCACGCTCAACATAAGAAAAATCGCAAAAATAAGAGAGAACTTTCCAGAATCGAGGTGAATCATGATTTCCAATTACAACTTTTTTCGGGATGCGAATTCGAATCCAAAAATTTGGATACTTATTTTTCCCCGACCGTAACAATTGGCATTTCTTTGAACAACGCGATACGAATGGTTTGTTGCAAATTCTCAGAGCAACAAAAAGAACTTCCTAAACTCGCGAATCATCAAAATTTCAAGAATATTGAAAAAGCGAATGCATTTTGACAGAATATGAGCCGCGCATAAACAAAGAAAAGTTCACTTCGAAATCAATAAAAAACTGGAACTGATTTTGAAATAGCATCTGACTTCAAAAATTTTCCAAGCTACAGTTTCGCGACAGAAACTTTTTATGAAATCACAGATCAATTTATGATTTATCTTTCCGCTAAACTTCAAATTTCCATCTACATTAAAACCTCGATTATACGATCTTCTATCAACCGTGCACACGTTTTTATTCAACAAAGCGCAACAAAGGAATCAAAGCCCCGGTATTATTTGAACAACTTGATCTTATCCTGATCAAGACTTTATCCACGTTGTTACACAAAGATTAGGGAGAAATTATTTTCAACACGTCAAGTTATCGTTGAAATACTCATTTGCTGTGTTAGCTTCTCAAAAGTGAATCCACTACAAATACCGGGACAAAGGTGATTCCCGGATAGAAGGGAGTTATTCTGATCGAGAAGCATCTGGGCAATTGTATGTTTCGTAACAGAGGTACCCCACGCAATGCAACCCTCGCATAATGAACTTTTCGCACGATGTACTCTACACATCATTGATCTTTGCTTTGGATGAAGGGCCCTTCTTCACACGATAGCCTACACGAAAAGTAATTTTGCTTGAAAAATCGAACTTGCTGAGAGAAATAGGGCAAATTTTTCGATTTGATGACATCTTTTTATGCAAAATCTATGTTCGAGTTATTCGTTTCCAAGTAGATTTGCTACAACTTTCTTAATGACGTCAGGTTAAAGTGGTGCTACTTACAAATTAAAAAAATTAATTTCCATAGGATCAGAAATGGATTAGCCGTTACGCATAGCTTAAAATAACTTAGTCGAAAGATTTATTGGGAGTGTGGAGTTGCTAGAAATTTCGTTATCCTGTAGGTGTGGATTACTCCGTCAGTAGACTTTTTGGTCGGAGCGGACCGAGTCAATCAACCGAGGATCCTCTACATGATGATGCTTCTACCTCAAAATTTGTACATCACATCAATAACCGAATCGGACTTGAGCTCCACTTGAAACACATTCGGCTCAAACATTGCCCGGATTTCGGGCGTTGCATTTGCGGAACCCGAGACAGCGAATGAGGTCGATTCGTTGGTCGCAACGCATACCCCGAAATTTCGAGCAGAATACCCTTCCTGCGTAATGCAAACGATAAGGCTACTTTTGGCACACCCAGTAAGGATGCAAGCAGGCCCGAAGGCAGGCATCACAAGAGGCAATTTCGCCTCCGCGGAATAAAATCGCGCCTTGATTCATAATTTCACACGCCGCGGCGGGGACGGGACGAAACCGCAGCGCACGCGATTTGGGACACAGAAAAAAAAAAAAAAAAAAAAAAAACCACCTCAGCGGAAACCAGAAATAAACTGCCTACGGGCATCCTTCCTCCTCCTCGCCGCCGCTGTTGAATTTTTCACGATGTGCTTTTCCCCGCCTTCTCTTTCTCCCCACCGACTCCCGCAGTGTACACGTACACAGCCAAAAGACATTAATGTTATACGCGAATCGCTTTTTAATATTCATTTCGAATCCGCTGTCACGACACAATCACTGCTCCGTTTCCATGGCTACTGATTCGATATCCACTTCCACACGTCGATGCATCATTACAGCGTAATGGAATTCCAAAATAGAACTTGAAGAAAAAATCAGACCTTTGCGGAAACTACAGTAATTTGTGAATAATTCATCGCAACGTTATTAAAAATGACAGGTAATTTCGAATACTACTCATTGCCGGCGGCGGTACGATGAAGAAAAACGATTTCAACGTTTTGAGAAAAACAGAATGATGATCTTCAAACTTATCTCAAATAAGCGTGAAATAGAACTTCTCGTAATTTGGGATTCATTAATCACGCCCACATTTCCGTTCACACAGATTGTCAAAGCTTTCAATATTAAGGTGAGCCCAAGGAATTCCATTTTCTGAATCGATGATCCAGAATTATGTAATTTGCGACTTGCATGAATTTCAGTACAGTTATCGGAAGCATCACATCTAATACTCACAAAAATTTGCTATCCATTGATTTAAAGTTTTCAACATTTGA
Organism: Notodromas monacha; assembly: GCA_905338405.1. NCBI lineage: Eukaryota > Metazoa > Arthropoda > Ostracoda > Podocopida > Cyprididae > Notodromas > Notodromas monacha. Next base: position 96,809 of record CAJPEX010000346.1, read on the forward strand.
TTATTAGATCATTGAGGAAAGTTTGGAAGCTCTTTATAAGCCGGATGATCTATAGGGAAGTTCTAGTACGGTATACGATATTTTGATTTTTCAATGCAACGCTCCATGTCCCCAACAGCGCGATTTTCGCCAACTTGAATCAGATGTCGCCTCTTCATTGTGTAATTTCATTTTTGTAAAGGTTGATTTTCAGGCGACACCTATCAGGTTCCATCGAGCTACTGAGAAAAACCCAAAAATATCCAATACACTAATAAGATAACTTTTGCTTGTCCTTACCTTCTTGGGCTCTTTCTCATGCCGAAATATCAGATTATGCGTGTGTTTCTCTTTCATTATGATTTTCTGTATTTGGACCTTGATATAAATTTACTCAATTAAATTTTTGGGCGACTTCTTCCAAATGTTTGGAGAACCATTTGAATATACTGTACAGTAATGTATTCCCATTTAGTTCCAAGGTAAAACGTGATCCGACATGCGGACGTTCCGATAGATGGACAAAGTCCATTCACCAATTGCGTCCGCATCTCGGGGTCCCACTTACAAGCTCCTTGAAAATTCTCAGTATATACTGAGAATTTTCTGGGGGCTTATAAAACTACGGCTCTGGAATACTCGGACGCAGAGAATCCGCATAATTTGAAACGTAGAAAATTTTTCCGAAGAAGTCTAAAAATCCAGGGAACGCCGGAAAACGGTCACACAGGAACGAATGAGTAAAAAAAAAAATCCATCCCATATTATTTCTTCAGAAAAGTACGGGAAATGAGTCGATGATGGGAAAGGCTTGGGAATACATTTCGCAATATCGTTCCTAACGGAAACAGCTGGATAACAGACGGTAAAAAAAAAAAGTTCTACGGAATCCAAAGGCGACTGAGCCATGCGAAACGTCACGCGATTTTTCGCACGCAGTTCGTCTCCGCCGCAGACACACACAACCTTTCATTTCGATTCGGAATGCACAATAAAATCCGACGTAATCATCATTATCAGTCATCTGGCACGCAAAGGGGGGGGGGGGGGGGGGGGGGGGGGGGGGGGGGGGGGGGGCAGACATCCCAGGTACATGCGAAATAGCTTGTGCAGACTGGAAATGAAGAACACACAGATAGAAAGAAAATCTAGGCGTGACCCGTTTCCTGGTACGTTTTCGACACGCGATCTAACTTACAGTATACATTACTGTATATTGATTCACTAAAAAATATAAACGACAGAAGTTTACGCTAACATTAAAATGACTCACCTTGATGCGAACTTTCGTTCGCAACGGCGATGCTGTTGGATCTGAGATTTTCATATCTCTCTTCCTGCGTGGGTCGTGGCGGGACTGCAGGGGCCTTTCTAGTCGGAGTCACGGCTTCCAGTTGTCCAGGTAAACACGGGTACACATTCAGTTTAGACGTGGACAAACTGCAACAGGGCACAAAGTCATTAAAACGGAATCGTAGGCTTTCATTCCCTCTGCCGCAACCACAAGCATCATACGACGCGGAAACTTTTAGGAAATGATCAAAAAAAGCCGCGACAATTATCTTGTACACGGCTTTGAATAATTGTGAAAGGACGCCAATGGCGACAAACATAGTCCAAATGCCTCCCCTGGTACAACAGAAAGAGAAAAAATACGGGGCGGTGTAATTTCGCCAGGCGTCCGAAACTAATAACTTGTTACCTGACACATTTCACACGCTTGGCCCGTTACCAACAGCAACGAACCGACCTAATCACAAAATTGACTCAAAGGCATCCGAGAAGCCAAAGCTGAGACAACATAGCCCGGCAAAGCCAGGAACAAGTGGAACCCACCCCACGACGAAACCATTTAATAATGCATCGCGATCGTCAATTACAGGCAATAACGTTGCATTCGGGTCATGGCACAAGATCAATATTCGTAACACGCGTTTGTTTTCCATTATTGTGCATTGACTCGTGGTATCTCGTCAGAAAGAGTATCGAGGGTCGTAGTCCAAAATTCGGTCGGCAAAACGAAGTACAGTACAATATTGTAAATCAACACGCTAGCAGAGTTGAGACGAATCAGTTGATAGTCCCTATCGCCGAGACGCATGCCGAGATACGCGAAGGGAAGAATTTAGAAAGAAATCAAACAGATGTTCAAGTCGTCTGAAGACAAAATACAGACATTGACAATTAAATGAACGCTTCCAAAATATGGAGGGGGAAGAACCCAATAAGCAGAAAATCGCATCAGTTCACAGCTGAAATAAAACTCAACAGGGAAAATTATTCGTTTTAAACAATTTCAATATTCCCCCCCCCCTCGAATACCGGCCCTTATCTCACGAAAGAAGGGAGAAAAATTGACTTAAAAAATGACGCAGTATCACTGTATGTTTTCGGATTAGCAAGTCTGCCCAGGACACACAATATTTTCTGCACGGAGAATATTGCTGCACAGGGAATCACAGTTTTGTTGTCTTGAATGTTGAAAGACGAATAAATGAGAGTATTCCAATTTCTTAGATGCAGGTTTTGATCAGAGTGTCAATTGATAGTGTTTCCCGTATATGCTTACTCAAATAACTTCCATCAAAGGTTTCAAGCATTCTCGCATAAATTGAGGAGCTGTTTAAAATTACCCTCGATGAAGTTTAGATTGACTGTTATTTCTTCTCAGAATGCACGGTTTCGAAAAAGCTCAAAGCAAGCAGTCAACAACAACGTCTATTGGCGAAGTCTGGGCAAGTAGTTATTCTCACAATCAACAGACCTGTACTTATAGACTTGGCCCAAAAGAGGTCATGGTAGAAACGCGTTGTGTTGATTTGGATCAGTTGCGTCACCGTCATTTTGACTAACTTAGAAAGGAAACCATATAAAAATATATTCTAATCAGTAATGGAATAAGACAAACCTGAGTCCATGTTGAGCAAGTGCACATAAAGTGTATTGTCAAGTGAGTTCAGTGTTAAATCACATTTTATGAATGCAGCTTTTAGTCAACCCACTGTAAAACGTCAGAGATAAAGAGATGTTACGCAATACTCTCGCACTGGCAACAGGACGAACTGGAAAACGAAGATACACTGCGTTTCTCAATTGTGTGCATGTTATGATGTAGTTAGTGCTCCATAGAAAAAAAAAATTTTAGTATCAAAATAGGAATAGCTGAACAGAAGACCACATACACAAAGCTAATTGATATTAGAAAAATTAGAACCGCTTACTTTCACTCCCCTCGACGTAAGACTTTTATTCATGTTGATGTAAGTAATAAGTCAACATCTAAAATACAATTCTTGCAACAAAAAATTTCATCCATTCCCAATTGTCTTTCGATTTTTAAATTAATTCCAATGCCACCTTCACGGCAACGTAACACAGAATTTCAATTTGAAGTCATTCAAATGAGTACAGGTGAACTCTCTCCAAAACAATCTTGTCTAAGACAATTTTTTACGTATAACGATTTTTTCTTGTATTATCACGCCATATCTTAAGGGTTCTCCACAAGGATTTTTTTCTAGTCTTTTGTATTTTATTGCAGAGAGTCCACCCGTAGAAGGACTAATTTATGGTTCGATGTCACCCGCAACTAGTTGAGAATGAACTCAGCACATTGAGAAATTTGATCAGTTTACACACTCCAAATACTATCGGTCAATACTGCTTCTCCTCCAAGTGTGATGCAATAATTTGAACAGGACGACGACGGAAGGGGGGGGGGGGCAGAAGGGCGAAGAAAAACTGAAGAACACGAGACTATGAGAGTATTAGGGAATCAGGCGAATGCGTCACCAGGATTAGAGACGTGAACTGACTGACCGAGAGTCGCCGAGTGAGGCCAACGTTTCCTCGCTTTTGCCTACGGCTGAAAGCCCTGCGTTTTTTCCCGCGCGCATTCCCCAACACGCGATCCGAAATGAGACACGAAATTATGTGAAACAAAGGGAAGTAGGCGCTGAATAACACCCCGTCGCCGCACTGGAACACCTGCAGCTGCATGACTCACGGGTCAACCAACCAGGAGAACACGCTTCATGGGCAGCCAACGGAACACTTCCACGTCTCTTCAGCAACCAAAACAAAAAAAGACGGGGAAAGGATTTCTCCCAAGTTGACATTATAAAATGAAATCTAGTCACAACAAATGTTTCAGTAGGACAAACTTTTTCTCAAGTCCTGGCAGAAAGCCAATACAGTGCATGTTAAAACAATCTTGCTATAACAAACTTCCCAATTCCAGCAAAACTAACATTTTTGCGGAATGTCTAATAGAGACTACAGGCAGAAATATCCGAAGGGAGGCACAGTCTGAAATTTCCAATCCCAAATGAGACTGACTGGTTCCCACAGCATGGACGGAAGTTGTGATAAATGAAAAAAATGTTTTCAAGTACTGTACATTATTTCCACACATCATCCTCCCCAATGAGGAGATTTTCAAATGATCCTCACAGAATTGAGCAAATAAAGAGATTGGTGCAAATGACTGAAAGCATGATAAAAGCCCATTTTTTTTTCAAAAAATCACTCAGATTTTCAAACAAACAAAAATCTGAGAATGCCAGAAAGGCAAGATCTAATTGGTTTCAAGCAGGTCTAATGTGAAATATTGTTTTCCAAAAATTAATTTTGAAAATCGCAATCATTCAGCGTTACGAACTTTCTCTGAAGTCCCCAGAAGTTTGTCGTAATGAGATTTTACTATATTCACCCAATCACGCGAAATTTCAAAAATCCAGGTCCCTCGAATCGATTGAAAGTTCAGCGCCGCATTTAACCTACTTTACACAATGGATAATCGTGGAGAGAAATGGCAAAATTGAAAACATGCTAGAGTTGTATACGGTCAGGTTTCGGTGTGCGCAGTGGGGAAAAATTTACCGAACGATCCATGACCTAAAGCCGAACGAAAAAAAAGAAAAAAAAAACTGCCACTCAATTCGCCACAAGTGTAGTGTTTTCGATCCTAGCTGTGACGAAAGCTACTAATCCACAGCGCAACAGTTCTTTACCCGTTCTGACCGCAAATGCATGCTTTCGCATCTGCAACATTTAACCGGTTCGCATAGAAGGAGCATTTTACCCTCCAATTGTGTCGAACGAGTAAATACGAACGAATTCAAGCACTCGATATGCTCGGTTGTTCTTGTTGAATGATTCACTACTGCCTCGTTTCCCAGAGAATATTCATACAAATGAACTCACGAAAAAATAGGGACACCTCTTCCGAAATAATTTCAGTCCAAAAATTATCCCCGGGACAGAATCATCAGAACTTATTTCAAACGACTGGCCTCTCGAATCTTAAGTTCATTCCATCACTTCATCGATTGGTATTTCCTTTCTGCAGGGGTTCGAAGCACAAAAAAATGCAAAATTTCGTGTCGAGATTCGAATTATCATTTTTCCTAGATAATTAATAGAAAATTTGGAAATCGGATTGATATTCTTTCTGGAACGAACACGCCCTCGCGCATTTTTCCACGAAGAAACTGATTCTGTCGGAGGGCTGCCTTACTTCGAGAAACACCATAGACGCACTTACAGTAACGTACAGAATATTCCCTTTTATTAACTCATGGAAAAAAGCTTTTGAAGCTCGGGGCTCATTAAGTTTTGCCACACAGGATATTGAACGCCCGTATTGAGCTGTGCGTCACAGAGTTCAAAGAATAAATGTATTATGCACTTATAAGTTGCATGACGCGGACAAACTTCTCAAGTTACATTTTGAAGAAAACTGTGCTCGTGATGCACCAGTGAATGTAGTATTCCAACCAATATGCTGATTTTCTCTTTCGCTCAAGTACGCTCGATCGATATCTGCACCAACGAAGCCTTACATAACATAAAATATTATGAATTATGGTTATTATTCCGAGAATCTTTTAAATGCACATGGGACAATGAATATGAAAATTTAAAAAAATTTAAAAACGAAAAACTTGGGGAATAAATATTTTTTCATGTAAAATACAAAAATTACACATCCACGCTGCGTCGCTCATAACTTGATACGGCAACTACATTATGAGAATTACAGTATTATACAACACAACTCGACAGATTTAGGTCGTCGTCGTCAATTTTTCCAGTAGAAAGTTGCCCTGAGCGTGTCAAAACTGGGCGCCAATATTCCAACCCATTCCGTCGACAGAACAAACGCAACACGTATGAAAAAAGTCCACCATCGACAAAGCACGGGCGCGTTGAGACGCACAATTGGCTTCGGTCCAGAGCGCCAGACGACAGAAAATTACACCCCTTGAAAAGGCGACTGAATGCCGGGGCACCAACACGAAACCTCGAAGTCACGGAAACGCACAACTGTGACGAACGCGTCGTTCGGGACAAACGAGCGCAAAAAATATGGAAAATGGGCACAAAGGCTGTTCCGTGCGGATCACGGAAACTTCAACGGGCGTAACGGAAGCCACATAAAAAAACCCCACTCAAAATTTTAAGCTTCGGACGACGTCATGAAAGTCCCAAATGATCGTAACTAAGCAACGATCGCGATACAATAGAGACGGGAGGGAGAGAAAGAAAATCGAATGCACTCGGAATGTAACTCACTTGTACGGTAATTTGGCACCAGGAGACAATCTAGCGCATCCCATTTTGTAGAACACGAAGATTCCGTCGATTTCACTGGAAAAGAATTGAATAGTTGGTTACCATACACTTCCCATGTTAATTGAGACCGATTTGAGTTTTAGAAATTTTTAAAGAAGAAAAAAACAGTATACTGTATTGTACATAGCAGGAGTAGCAACAACTGGAGAATTTTTCGTTTCATCATACGGTACATAAACCGTACACGCACAATACTGTAACATTTAGATTTGTTTGCCACAATGACTAGAAACATTCTATTCACTCAACAATTATAATAAATTCGTTAAAACATCGTGATTACTTATATTGTATATTCTAATTCCTTTCTATTTTCGCTGACGCTTTATCGCTTCCTCCAACTTCATTTTACTATACCGCACCACATTTTTAGAAAAAAAAAAAACCAAATTCGAGTTGGAAAAATGTAGCTCACATTTGATCGAAAATGGTCAACTGTAAAATAAATGCACGTCATCAAAACTCACCCTGCCAGGGAAAAGCCATCCAGACACTTGTTCGCAGACATAAGTGCTACGTCAAAGACTGCCTGAACTGCTTCAGAGTATTTCACCAGTTTGTAACATATCTGCTTTCTTTTCAGCGCCCGCTGAGCTAAGAGCAGAAAGCAAATATTTCTCTTACAATAAAATGCCTTCGTTCGACCACACAAACGCAAAAACGATTCCAGACTAAACTTGTTTTAGATTAGGGCACATGAGAAACTTACATGCTCTTCAAAACGTCAGAATACAAATTTCAAATGAGTCAAGGCCGACTAACCCATATGATATCTACTCAACTATCCACAAAAACTACAGAGCATTCACTGACCTGTGTCCTTCGTATTGAGCAGAGCAGTATAACCACACGGAGGTTTTCCTCCTTCTTGGATCACCGTGATTGATTCAACGATGTAAGACGGTTCCGTTTCAGCTGGTACGCGGAAGAAGCATAGATATCGAGTTTTCCGACGGGAGAAGAACGAATTCTCTCTCCATAAATCGGCGTCTCCGTTACTGTCCGCTGTATATCGAATCTGGAGAAAATTATCAAATTTTAGATGACTAACTGTTCAGAAGCTCTTGGAATCGAAAACTTACAGGAATGAATCCCGTGGGGCATTTTCCGATGTCTTCAACAACGCAAAGCGCGCAGATGGGACGCAGATCCGACATGGAAGCAATTTTCGGCAAAGCGCCTATCAATTCGCGCATCACGATTTTAAGGTTGGTTGCCCCACAGCAATCCACACATTTAAGAATAAATCCTAGTGAAGCAGGAACGAGGATATTCTAACAAACTTCAACTTAGGTACGAATATATACAACACAGAGCTAGCGGATGCACCTGTTTCCCGGATGTGGTCTTTCCACGAAAAAATTTCCCACCGGACCTAGTAATCATGCACCACATCGCGTGAGGCTATGCTCGCCCTTGAAAATTTCACAATAACAATTTTGTCTTTGTACGACTGATCTCGGAGGGTTCAGAGAGGGAACAATAAGATTTAATGAAGAAGTCCTCGGCCAGCGTCACGTAATTCGGAGCGTTTATTGAAGTCCAACTCCATAATGATTCAAGACAACAGCAGCCACAATCACAGAATTCACCGATAAACGTGAAGTTATTCGGTCAATCGTCAAGAGCGAAGTGTTGCTAACATCCTCTGGTCTCCTGCGCCTCTCCTCTGTTCATTATATCCATCTACTTCCAGGCAAAGCTTGGGTGGGTGATAAAATCAAACGGTGGCGTTTTGGATGGCTAAAAATAGGTGTCGCTGCTAATGGTCCCAGTAGGGGTCCCTCACTGAACCTTATCCATAACACGCGGGAATAATTCGATTGCTTGGTTGAAGTTTTAGTCAGACAATCTTAGACCATTTTTCATCTTAGAAATTCTCCAGTACTTTGTTATTCTAACATCTAAAACCCATAAAAAGAATGCGCACAAAAAGTTGTAAATTACTTCACTAATATTTAGACACTCTCGCACACTATAGCGCCGCATTTTATTGCAGAAATTTTATATCTTATTTCTAAATCATGCGGGATTGCGTTTGAGGCATCATTTCTTCTTTACTACCTCTGAAAGCAGATGAGTGAGTAGCTTCCAGAAAAAATTCGTCAACATACAAAAATACATAATGTATATTGAATGCTGCGGTCTTCCAAGCAATTTCTTCGTGCTGTTTCTTTTATATATTATTTACTCCTGAAATTAATGTAATTCACTTCGATGCATCATTTCAAGATGCAACGCGAGTCCCTACAATTGCAAGCAGATCCGGAATGTTCTACTTGAAACACACCCCACTGGATCTAAACCTCAAGGTTCATCGCTGAACAGCAATAGATAACTGATGCTGTATCTCAAGGGGGCATACGTGATGCTCCGTGAATCACTCAAGGCAGCAATAATAGATACAGAAAACCAGAGGCCTTCAAAGAATTCGAGGAAGTCACGCGCCTCATTTGCACACGATTAGTGACACATCTTCATCACGTCACAGAAGGAATACAAAGGACAAGAACTTTTTCGTGAATAGAATCGTACTACGATCACTCGATCAGTGCCACTACGGCGGCAGGTGTCTATACGAACAATGCAGTTTGTAATCATCGAGGCAAGAAGAAACTCCCCATCATATAGCACAATAGCACTAGCGCCCAAGGAGCACGACGTAGCTCGTACCTACCATCTATTTTTGGGGCAGGAAGTTTTGCCAACAAAGCTATGTTCCAAATTCGAAGTGAGATGTCGTTGCATACTTCTCGTCGTCATTCTTTTTGGCGCGGTAATCTTTTTCAAAATTGATAGAGGTTCGGATGAATAAAATCGCTAACATTTTTTCAGCATTAATTAACAGAATTTTTTTCATACATTAGTAATTGATCAGGTTGTAGGAGGGGTTGCATTTTCCATTCGTGCAAGCCAGTAAAATTTGTCTTCGGCATTTTTATCAACATTACAATTTTGAATATACCTGTACAGTACTGCTGCATATACCGTACTCATCATATACTCATTGCTGCATACAGCATCGATAAAAAACCGACGAATACAGGATTCTTCTATGACTGAAACTCTGAATGCGGTATAAAACTCAATGTTTTACACTATTGTCTTTCGATTGAGTACATTATATGCCATATATATGACTCAGTCAAATCCACAATTTACAATAATTTTTTCCGTCATGATTTAAAGCTTATTTTTCTTCATTTTTCGTTATACTCTATTAGTCTATATACTGTATGTCTGCGGTACATTCCATGTAACCCAAACCTCAAATATAGATTGCAACCAAATAAAATGTTATGATTAGTTTTTTTTTACCAATTTTTCCCCCTTACCTTCAATTTAACTAGCAATAGCAGAATCAAAATACTGTATAATATAGTTGTCTGAATAATTTCACCGGTTTTTTCAATTACAATAATTAAAAATAAAATTTATTTTTGTTACTTATTTATATACTGTACATTACTGCAATTTACATACAATGAATATCTCGTTACTTGGTTCTACAGCCTTGTTCTTAATTTTTCTATTTCGCGGACCTTTCTTGTTAAACGTACATTGCAAACAAATTATTTATACGTTCGTGAATGAATTCCTTCGAAGATTTTGATGCTTCCTATTATGGTAAGTGTTTTCAGGTGTGTCATCTTGCTAATGAGAATTCTGAAAATTTGCTCAAGACAATGTTTCAACACATTTTCATATCGTTTTTTCTGTATTCAGGACACTCTCCAGCTAGTGTTTAACTAATTATAATTACACCTGGAAACTCGATATTTAAAGATTTTTAATTCTGGCCTATATATTGTATTTCAAACAAATTCTTGATCGAAAGAGGTAGAAAAGTTTGCTTGAAAATGCTCGCATATTACGCGGAATTCCCGTTTCTCAATATTATTTGGTGATTTTCATAAGAAGATTTCGATGTGACGCGATCACTACATCATACTGTTTGACCAGCACATATTCGGTTGTGGCTAATTTTTTCTACGTAAGTCCTTCGGTTTCGTTTTTAAAATCCCTGTTTTTGTAATACAGCACTTTCAATTGCATTTTTTTCATCCGTAAATATTTCTAATATTACCTCAGATCAATAAATGTCTGGGAACGCAATTTAGAAAATTATATTCTCCGCATGCGGTTATTGAGGCTGGTCGTTGTTCCAGTCATGCGTTTGCCCCCAATTACCTTGATCACGGCTTCTTTATTGCGTTGATGGCAAAATAAAGCTAATTGAGCACTTACGTGCTAAACTCCATTGAATTTAGGCTGTTGGCTTCCTTTTTACAGGTTTAGAAATGTTCAATTGAATCGTGACTCGACCTTATTCTGAATCATCATTCCAGATCCCCTTTAGCATGCGTTTCATTATAGAAATCAGCAATACTTTCAGTTCTCGGATGATGGAAATAATGCAATGGAACATTGACTACGAAAGCAGAGGCATTGCGCAATTGGAATTTTGTACAGGAAAAAAGGAAACACGTACCAGCAAGGTCAGGGAAAACATGAACACGCGGTAGCCGCGTAGATTCAGTCACGCAGGCATATTTTCTGCCTTCGTGGCCACGAAGGACAAAATTATCTCAGCGGGATGCAAGTGGCTTCTACACTTTCATCAATTATTATCTCTCAGTTTAACTCAACTGTTGTTAGCAGTAATAGCTTATAGCATTCCCAAAAGTATTCAAATCTTTCTGTATTTTATTTGATGGCAATGATATTCAAGGATTTCTATATGTTTCCTTCAAATTCGTGTGGGCACCGTCTTACGAGTTACGATGGCAAAATCCGGAGTTTCATAACTCTTGGATCAAGTGCGATGATCTGTCAGAAAGCACCGTGAGAGCCATCGAAATGACAAATTGCAATACAGTACTTACCCGATTTTTTTTGGTACTTCAATGTGAGAGAAGGTACAGTCATGGCGACCGCAGTGGGAAAATAATTCTCGCTCATTGTAAAAATATCTCTAATGTCCTCTAAATCTTGGATCTATAGAGAAGGAGAAAAATAAAACTTATGCGAAACAGCTATAATGGGCAGACCAAAACACTCTGGAACATTAAAAATGATTTGAAGAATAAGATTCCTGGAGACAGGAATTGAAAATTGTACAATTATAGTTCCAATTAGCCAATGTGTGATAAATTTTTTTTTATTGCGAAAAATTAACAAAATATTGTATCTTCGATCTGACAGAAGTGAAGTCTCTGTATATACCTTTCCGCACGGTCTGATTTTTCAAACTTTACTCAATTTCAACTATACGTTAAGCAAAGCTGCTGCTAACATTTTTTATTCATAGATTTTTAACTTTTCTTGTTTTTTTAAAGGATCAAAATTAATATGCAGCATTCAGTCTGAAAAACTTTAAAATTCCCGGAAATTATCACTTATTTTATTTTACTTGGTGATGCTTTGAATAATACAGTACAGTATACCGTTTTTGGAGATCAATTTGAATACGTTTTTCTCACATACTTCGGTAATATTTATCTGAGGTAGGTTTCCTTTGGAGTGATCATATAAAAGACAAGGAACATATAAAGAATGATAAGCAGATGATAATGTAAATGATAAGCAGCTTTAAAATTAAAGTTTGACCATATAGAGCGCTAAATCCAGGTTCTTGGCGTTTAAAATTTATTGAAAACAGTTGCACATCCGCTGAAGCAAATTTACTGCACTCCATGGGCAGGAGATTTGAAACAAGTTTTAAGGTTTGATTTCATGATGAGGTAACATTGAATAGTTTCAAATATGGGTTATATAGTAGAGCGTGTCCGTAATAAACGTCCTTTCATCTGGAAAAAGGGCATACCATGAAATAAGAAGGGAAAAAGCAAAGCGAGAGAAAAACAAATAAAACTTGAAAAAAACAGGAAAAAACAAAGAGAAAGTTATTCATAGTGCCATTAATATAAAAACAATCCTGATAATGTTTTTTCATGAAGCTAATGTATAAGTAACATATACCTTGTGCCTCGCTAAAAATGCTTACAGTTTATTAAACTCCTCCGAATGGAAAAAATAGTGCATATCTCCCTGTGCTTAATATCTTGGGGGAAAAAATAGTACAATGAAGCATTGTTTGTTTTTGAAACTTTATTGTCACTTATTGTTTTGAAACGCGCATAATTTTTCTTTAAAAAAAATTTTACATGGAGCTTCTGACCATCATCTATCTTCAATTCATGCATCACAATCATTTGGAACTCGGCCCTCAGTTGTCAGAGCTAAGGGCTTGACAATGGTAGCACGATGAAAGAAATGTGGGAAAAAGTCAGTTCGGGAGTTTAAATATTTTATCTAGCAAGGGGAAACCATTAAAACCGACGCTCTGTTAGCCACCTGGTTTCCCGAATAACAGGCAGTTCAAGTGCAGTTGTCACCGACGACTTTCCCAGTGTCGACGGAATGCATTCGAGTCCAAAACTCGCGGTTATTTACGGTATTTATTTGGGGAATTAAGAACAACAACTCTACGATTTAAGCTGCATTACATCTCCCATGGTCTTCAAACTATAAAGTTGAAAAATTTATGAATTGAAGCGCCTTTAATTTTTCGTCTCAAATAAGTTTAATCTTATATTTCACGCTAATTTGAATCAAATACGCCGACCGAAGAGATAATCTGCCTCGTTCTTTCTTACGCGACTTAAAAATGCATGTGGGAAACATTTCTCAATCACACCCTGGTTAAATGGTCTGCATAACAAGTAACAAGGACATTCTGAAGGAAAACAAGACAAGAATGCATAATACAGTGAATATTGGGGGGAAATTCACAATTTCCCCCCATTGGGGGGGTCCACAATTGGGGGGGTCGTTTTTTTTTTTCAATTTTGGAGCTCAAAAACCAGTCTGATTTTTAAATTATACCCTGCGATGTACAATCGTAAATGTGAAAAATGCTACGCTTAAATATTTTTCGTAACAAGGGAAATTTTCAGATCCGGAAAATACTCCGAACATTAACTCCAACTTGACTGAAACGAGAAGGACATGGCCTCTAAAAAAATTGACAAAGCTATTGGAGAATTTCAGTAGCTCAAAACAAGTGGCTGTCGCATTTCGCAATGCTTGCGAATAATGATTGCGTTTCGCACAAGAAAAATCCAAACAACAACATTCCATCGATAGAAGGAACATAAGGGACGGAACTTTTAAAAATCTTGTCCTTATATAGCTTAAAAATTATTGTGGAAATTGAGTGAAACATAGATAGCTAGTCTTATAAGCTTTTGATCGTTGGCTTGTAGGAAAGACTCCGTTCAACTGAGACAAATGTGATTGTGAAGTTATTAATTGAAAATTTTAGTTCGTGAGTAAAAAAAAAAGATTATCTACAGGAAAAAATGTGTCCACAATAAAACACACACACACAAACTGGAAGAGTTGCCGATGGACAAAGGCATATATACAATACAGCAAGTAAGGTTGATGAGTGGATTTCAAAAATGAGGAAAGAACCATTATCTGCGCTGATCTTCCTATGAACAATTATATGAAATAAGGAACTTACAATAAAATGGAATTATTGCAAAAATGAAAATACAGTATAGGTGGTTGAATTTAAAATCTGATGGTTTAATTTTCTGGGATGTTGACTTGCAATTTGACCTCTTGCTCCGCAATTTTACCCACAGAGAGACTTAAAATGTCAAATTTGATGTAAAAAAAACATTGACTTTGACATTGTCTTGCAATTGGACTGCTTTGCAATTTGACCCATATACCTGGCAATTGATAAGGGTCACATTGTGGGGAATCACCTTCTATTATACTGAAAACCTTTGAGTAATTCAAAAATGTTTTTGGAAAAATTCCATAAATATCTGAAAGACAATTTAACAAAAACACTAGGGCAGTATTTTGTTTCCCCTAATTCCATTTGTTCATCACAATTAATTCCAACATTTTCCATCGGAGGACCCTCAAGATATTCAGCAACTTGTTGACCTAAATCTAAACAGAATATTTTCTCAGTGGGTCAGATTTCTTCACCAGCAATGAGAAATTTGTAAAAGCAACTGTATTTAATCAGCACCTTGTTTGTGACTCACAGTATGGGAGTAATTTTTAGATACCATCACTGGTACTGGAAGAGACTCAAAGGCGTGTTCTTGAAAACCCGTGCCCAATAATTTTGCTCCTTCGAAATCGAAACTGATCAGGTGTTCCAATCCACGCATGCACCCCCAAGGCAGTGATCCTGAAGTTTGCGCAAATTTTTATTCGAGACGAGAAAAAATAAAAATAAAATGTGGCCAGGTTCAGCAAATGGATTATTGCTTCACTGGTACAACGAAATCATTCTTTCGTCCATGATGTTGTTTAAAAAAATACAAATAATAATAAAACTGCGAGTCGACCTAAAAAGGGACAAGCTATAAATTTCTTTTTCTTGGACCTATAAATCGGATGGCCTTGGATTATTGCTATTAAAGACTGTAAAACGAGATTGCTTATACAAACCGATTATTGCTCGATGTTATAGTAAATAAAGCAAGAAAGACACTCTGCTCATATATACAGGGACGTTTTTAGCACAGCAAAGGCCTCCTTGAGAAATAAAATCCAACTTCCAATAAAAAATAATTTTCAGAATTGATGAGAATCGATTTAAAAACGTTCCAGAGTTTTGAATCTAGCACATGAACATAATTCTGTCGATTTTCAAAATTTTCCGCTCCTTCAGAAAATTATAGAGCATTGTAATGACCCGTCCAGCAATGGAGAGCAGCAGAATAATTGTAAAAGATTTCGTCTCAGAAGAAAAATACAGTAATGGCTTTTAATTTTTAGCAATTTTCGAGGAACCGGACTCAATATTATTGCGTTATTATTTCTTGGATTCCCCTCTTATTGATCTATGATTTTTTAAAAACCATCAAGGTTATTGTTCAAATTTCAACATGAACAGGACAAGTGATTTTACGTTGAGTTTTTGGTCCTTGTGGAAATTTTAGGAATCAAAATTGATGCTCTAATCGTAGAAGTTCTCATATTTCTCGAAAACTCTCAATTAGGCAAATACTCAGTTCTTTCCTGGGAATCAAATCTGGCTAGCATGTTTTGGTTTCAAAATTTTTAATATTTTATTTCTGAAGCTTGTGATATGAAAAAAGTGTCCTCTTAGGCAGAAAGTAATGCTCCAATAGAAACCTATATCTGAACCACTTCATATTGTTCGCATTGTAAATGTGAGAGGATTAGTACCCTATATAATTATATATAACCGATAAATCTCCGAACGCTCTGCACAAACAACGTGAAAATATTGAGCAATGATAAGAAAATAATCATTTGCTTTTCATGGCTGATATACATATAGAGAGTGATTTTCGCTGCCTATCTGTACCTTTTTGAATATACAGTAATATGATGTATTTCTCTGCCTGAAGTTCAGAGCTCAATACAGTATTTGCACACTCTCTGGACAGTACTTTTTTATGTTTAAAATTACTGATCGTATTTATTATTGGTTCATTTTCTTGATGGTCGATGATGAGGGACAGCTTATCACAAGGTTGCCTCATGCTCGTATGTCAACAAGCTCTCATCTTATTCTGTCTGCTCTTATGATGCATGCACTCTCTCACACGCTTTTCCGACTCGTATTAGGTTACCAATTAAAAATTACTTGCAATTATCTAATTCCGCATCGATGGAAAAAATTGCCAATCGTGCGTCAGAATATATTTTTTACTTTATCACGGTAGTCAAATCTCGGGCTATGTCACTAAAATATTTCATGAAATCCAAGCCGTGTTCTGCATTTAAATTATGTCACCTAAAAATTCTCAATACAAGCAAATATTCCAGGTAAGCCTTTCCTCCTCTCTATGACTGGGTGTGTTGAAAATTTTTTTTGATCGCCATTTCAACGTTGGAGGCAAACATTTATAACTTTGGCCAGAACTCAAGAAATTGACAACTATTTATCTATTTAAATGATGCCGATCTACAAACGCCCAAAAAGAGATCCGTTACGAAATGTGCACATTAAAATTTTCCTTCAACAGCGCTTCTAAATTCATTACTAGCTCTGTCTGATCCATGAGTAATATTGGAACTGATTAAAGGTAATTTCACGTGTTGAAGAATTCCCTATAAAAATACGAGTGTATTCCTTTTCAAGTTCTGAAAATAAGATGATAATCATATGTTTCAGCCTTACAGAGTGCAATTAAACAAAAACACGGAACAGTTCATCATCAAACGTAAGCACGTCAGCCGAAAGGCAAAGAAAAACTGACGCAAAACGGTTTCTTGAGGCATGCAAGCTACTGATTATCATTCTGGAAATTAATAATTACTTGTCAGGAAACTGCAGAGAGGCGTAAGTCGTACTGACAAGTTACGATCCTGGATTACTCGGAAAAGAAACACCGAATGCTCACTTTCAAGGAGATTTAGCAGATAAGATGCAATTTCTACTTTAAAAAATAAATAAATAAAATGTACCGCACTTTGCGTGACGCAACGTGATTCGCACTATCATTGAGATAATTGAACCCGGTCTTGTTTTTCTTTCTCACAGCAGCAAGGAACGGATATGTGCGCATTGAGCAGGCCCACGAAATTTCGGGAGGGGAAAAACCAGCTGAGATTCGTGTATATGCGTCTCTGATTTATTTATTTCTCTCTCTCTCTCTCTTTTTGTCCACCATGTCGTGTACACTAGTTTTCTTCCCCCCGTGTCTACCATTTCCATTCCCTTTGTACAGGACATTTAATGTTTTATTGTCTGTCCGGCCCCGCATTTAGCAACCGACGACTAATTCGGCGTTTCTCTATTCGGCCCAGAAGGTTGGCGCGGGCTCTCCGCCTCATGTCATAAAAAACCGCCACCATATTTTCACCGGGCGGCACAGGTCCCTAGCAGTCAACGTGTCGAAGGCTTAGTGCCACAGAGTCAAGGCTGCTGCTTTTGAAATGATCCTTTCGAATTTTTTTTTCTGCTAGCCGATCTTCAAAAAGTTTTCTATTCAACATGGTAAGAAAGGGGGTTATTCAAGTCCTGATCTATTCACAATCCGCACCAATATCGTACTCGAGAAAGTGACCAGTGATATCAATTAGAGCTGGACGGAAACCCCCCTTCTTTTTAGGGGATCGCGTCGCATCAAGAGATTACCCTGAAGAAAAGTTATCGTTAAAACTAAAATTATACAAAATGCCTTAGAGAATTCGAATGAAGAAAACGTGATTCATTGATGCATCGCTTGTTGTGCTTCAGCGTTGCGTTGATACTCTAATTCTCCTAATTAAACTACTTTTGAGACTTCGGGTTCTTTTATAATGTATAAGTGGAAAGATTAGGTTTAGCATCTTATAGCTTTAGTTTCTTTTGGGATAACTCTCTAGAGTCTTTCTTTCCTGAAGCCTTAAAAATTGAGCCATCATAATCACGTGTCTAAAAGAAATAATGATCAATATTGATTGAAACCTAAATGATCAATATCGAGCAAGGTTTTCCTTGTTTGCGCAAAAACAGTGAAAGCGAAGTTTTCCTTTTGAATGGCAATGAATGGAAATAAATTTAGATGAAAGCGAAAAAATTAGCTCACCTGAATAATAATATATTCTTTTCTCAAAAAAATGTTTTGCGGTTGTCGTGAAGGGACATAAGCGAAATATTTCAGCAAGGGTTTCTTCAGTAAAATTGAAACTTTACCCCGAGTGCGTGAGCTTTGAATTTTTATTTTAAAAGTTTTCAAGAGGAAAATAATTTGTCCATCAAATTTCAAAATCAGGAATTTAAATCGAGTTCCGATCAGAGACCTGAAAAATATACTTCTGCGAGTAAAGTGCGTGAGCTTTGAATTTTTATTTTAAAAGTTTTCAAGAGGAAAATAATTTGTCCATCAAATTTCAAAATCAGGAATTTAAATCGAGTTCCGATCAGAGACCTGAAAAATATACTTCTGCGAGTATATAACGCTAAAAAAGTGGAAAATATACTCAATGCAAAGTTTCTCCGAGGAAATCGTTAATGTTCACGACTGATTTCAGTCAGTATTTGATTATATGCTAAGAAAAAAAAATTTTGTGGGGCCCTTTACAGTGTCTCAGTAAGTCAGTAGATATTCAGAAGCATAACCAAATTTGCTTTTGCACAACGAAGATGGACAGTAATCTATATAAAGAAAATTTCCTCAAAATGATTGAATATTGCATTAACCGCTCTCATCTTTATTACCATCTGACTAAAATAGTGTGAGGAAATTTTTTCAAAAATTTACCAGCATAAGAGATGATCGAACGTTTCCATTTCCAACTTTTTGCGTAAAGATAAAGCTAAGAATACCATCATCATAGTACTTCGCGCGATGTAGAATCCCTTTAAGTGAACATTGCTCAAAATTTATTTTAGCGCATTCACGATAACATATTAGCTGTTGAGTTTATTTCAGACACCTTTCTATTTGGAACTAAATCAGCAGTGAAAATTATCCAGCAAAGGTCCGTCAATCGATGGAGTTTTGTAATGGCGGTGTTGCTTTGGATGAATAATATATTTCTGAGTGCTTATTTATATAGTCTTAGAAGTTCTTTTTTTACATCAAACATAAAAACCAGCTACTTCGGATGTTCCCAAGGTTCGCCTATCAATAGCTATTTTTTCAATCTAGTCTTCGAGGTTTTTGAACAGCCATCTACTTGTCAATGTGCGTCTTGCGGTACGCGATAGAAGCGGTGGCCGGAAAGAACAACAATATATTTTCGAATCTAGTTTTACGAGCTTTCTTTATTACGAGCATAAAAGCCAGGTTTGAAAAATGTTTCGAAAGCTCGCTGGTAAACAAATAATTTCAAGTCTAGCTTTTGAGGCTTTTTCATATACCAGCACTGACGAATATTCCTATATGCGTCAGGTCCGCTTGTCGATGGCGTTCTGCGTGGTGATGGTGGCGGTGCTCGAGATGACGAGCGCCGCCGACGAAATCATCGTCGGCACCAAGATCGCCGCCACTGATGCCAAAAAGGTGGTCGAGCGCAGCAGTGGCTACAGTCCTCAGATCCACGCTGCACCAGCTCAGTACCACGCG